>NW_004624836.1:6473825-6502848 GCF_000247695.1 Heterocephalus glaber | reverse complement strand
AGAGTGGAGGGGGTGAAGGGTGCACAGGTAATGGGGAAAAAAAATAAGAACCAAGATATATCATGTACAGGTACAAACACCCAATGATAAATGTAAACGAATTGTATACCTAAAATGTACCAATAAAAGAACAACAACAAAAAAAGTGTTGGATAATATGTGCTATTTACCAGAAACAGGAACATTTTTCCTGGTGTATTCACCAAAAAGTTATAAAATGTGCCGACTTTACCAGACACAACAATTTCATACTGTACTCACCATTCAAGTTGACATCTTTGGCTTACAGAAAGGGAGGATGAAATGGAAGGTGGTTATTGTTTGGCAGGAGAGTCCTCTTCCATAAGAACATCAGCAGTCTGGCTCTCTGGTGTTCTTTCTCTCCTTGAGAGAGTCTGTAGCCCACTAGGATTTGCTTCTGGCTCACTAGGTCTCAACCTTTTCAGAACTAAAAACTGGTCTAAGGTTGTCTGTTTCTGTCTTTTCTTTAACACTGTTCTGCAGTATGACATGACACTGTCATGAAGCAAGTGAATGCAATGATTGCCATTGTCTCTGTCTGGGTGGGTCTTCTCTACAAATGTTTGTAGCTGTCCATTTTTTCATGATTTCCTTTATTTCAGAAGAACTTTGCTGCACTAATTGTTGATACTCCCCCTCCTCTTCAGAAAGCTCTTTAGCTGGTATTCTTTGTTGCTTAGCTAAAAGTTACTGAAGTTCCTCTGCAGACAATTTCTCTGAGTGTTCCTCCACCAGTTGCTCAACATCACCACTGTCTATCTGCAAGCCTTTGGACTCTGCTATAGTGACAATGTCATCAACCAAAGGGTCATTTGAAGGACCAGGCCACTCCACACAGCCTTCAAATCTCTCTCCTGTGTAATTTTTAGGCCCCACTTTCTTCCAGGCAGATCTCAGTGTTCTTACAGAGATATTGGCCCAGGAATTCTTAATTAGCCCCACAGAGGGAAGACTGGCATTTGGGTCATAACTCAAGATGTTGTTCATAAGTTAAAACTAAAATTCCGGTCATAACTGAAATTGTTCACATATGAGGCCGGTTGTAATTCGTGGGTCCACTGTAATGATTAACCAGTTCCCAGCCCACCTCACCACACCATAAAACTGATCTCCATTGTTTTGTGAGTAGGATGGTCTGATCCTCTTCAGCGTTCACTCTCCAACTAACTGCTCAAGCTGGAGTCCTTTTCTCATTCCTTCTTACTTTCCTTTGCTAAGGACCCTGCTTGATCTTTCCTCAAGTTAAAAGCTCCTTACCTTTTTTCTTATTTTTCCAATTAAAACTTTTTCCCTCAAATTTGTGCTTTAGTTTTAATTTCCATCATCATTAAGGCAAGGAAGGACCCATGCTAGTCAGTGACAATGGTGAGTAAACCAGTCCCATCAGCAAGAACTCATTTCATGAAAATTAACCCAGTCCTGTGAGAGTGGCATTAATCTGTCCCATCATCTCTTATCATCATTGCCTTAACAATCGAATTTCAACTTGAGTTTTGGAAGAGAAAAACTATATTCAAACATATCACTGTGCTAAAAAATGTAAAACTTCCTAAAGGCTCTGTCACTATTAAATATCGTGACAAAATTATGGGCTTCTGGGCCACACTAAATCAATGGCAACTCTAACTTACATTAAAACATGGTCTAAACCCAATTACAATTTCCAGAACTCTTAGCTCTCTCTTACCAAGTGAGAGATTTATTGTGCCCCTAAGTGTCACCAACCTGTTCAGAGTGGCTGTAACAGGGGTAAAGCTTAGTTAACTAATTCAGGGAATAGCAACCAAGTACAAGTGGACAACAGTTCTTTGGCAAGGAGAGGCATAGAGAATAAGAGCACTAGAAGAAGCATGGGTTTTCAGCAGATCCCAAATAAAATACATCCAGGTGAGAGGAATGGTGAGTAAGGACTCAGGAAGTGGAATTGAAGAATGCTATAGCTTGAGCAGCTGCTTGGCTTTCACAGCTTTCTAGGAGCCAGGTCCATAAAATCTCCTAAAGACAAAGTAAAAAATTCACACCAGACGCAAGCACCAGGGCTTTGAAGCATTGGTGAGAGTATATGGAGTCTGAATTCACCACCCTTCCGGACTCCTAAAACTCTAGCTGCGTTGGATGGAGCCTGCCCCTTTCTTTTTAGACTTTCCTCAAAAATGGTGTTGCCTGCTGGGTTTGTGGTTCTCTTGGCTCCCTTGGTTCCCTTCTCTCTCCTTAGAGGTGGTATTGACTAGCCCTCTCCCACCAGATAAGGAAGTCTTGCTCTTCCGGACCAAGGAGAGCAAAACAGTTCTCATTCCCTGAGGGATGGGAGGGTCTAGAGGGGAAGTTTTGATGATTGTAATCAGATCAGTCAGGGGCCTGGGTAGCCCCAGAGGCTCCTAGTCCCCATATCCTCCACACCCCTTTATGTTCCCTCCCATCTTTATCCTGTTCATTGCTCAGAGACTTATAGCAAGCAAAGAACAATGCATCTCACCCCTTTAGAATTGTCACCCTATATAGATAGGACTGCCTCAGGAAGAAATTTGCAGTGTTTCTCACCAGGCCTCTCTCCACCCCTGTTTCAATGGGGGACTACCCTGTACAAATGTTGTCTCCAACCTACAAACCAGTCTGAGTACCACCCCCAGCCTCCCTGGCAGCTCTGAACAGTGAAAGACTATTGAGGCTGGCCTAGAGGCCCAGGTAGAGTCTGAAGTGTGGGAAAGGGCCACAAGAACCTGTGGCATTGCCATAGCTGATGGGTCAATGCTTTTCAAAAGGATCTATTTAGTCCTGCTCTTTCTCTGCACTAATTCTTTCTTAAGGACATGAGTCTAAGGCAAAGTTTTTGTGGTTGAGTTCCTTATTACAGGCTCTCCGTTTACATACTACAGCAAAATCTCCTCAAAGCACATTCTTCTTCTGAAGAGTCACCCTTAGTCTCCAAATATTCCCATGTAGTCACATTTTAAATTTTATTAAGAGTGGCGTAAAGAAATGGCCATTTCCTTGGTCATGTCTAAAAGAAGACATGACATGGATCTCATATCCTGTTCTATTAACATTTTTTACACCTTGTAATGTCTCTCTGAATCTTTTTCTGAAAACAACAGCTTTGTTGGCCATAGGCCAGAATCCTCTGTGCTGCTGTGTTCCCTGGTTCAATGGAAGAGCAATTGGTCTAAAACTACCTTAGAATTGTCATGTGTTCACTCATGGTCTTCTAGTCCCTCCTAGCTGGGTAAAGACTGCCTATTTTTAGGTCAGTGGGTTTAAAAATTTACTGTCTGTATTTCGTATCATATTTGTTTATTTTAGCACCCTACACCCCACAGTAACTCTTTATACACAAAGTTTTAAGTTTTCAACTGAAAGTCTTCCTATATAGATTTTCAGAAACCCATTCACAATATTAGAGGAGGTACATACCACTGTAGGATCAAGAATGTATAATAACATCAAGGGCATAAAATATCAATAACAATAAAAACTGCGACAAATAGTCTTGAATAAAAAAAAAACAGTGCAACATTTGCCAGTTCAGTTTTGGAAATGGAAGCAATCAGTTAAATTAAAAGATAATTGTAAATGACTTGTACATAAATATTCAGAACAGCTTTATTTGTAATATCCCCAAACTGGCATCACCCCAATCCATCTACAGGCAAATAGATTAAAGGAGGTCATATATTTGTGTAAAAGGAAAAAGGATTTATTCAAAAGTAGCTCCAAGGAGATGGAGGGGCCTATTTGTCTCAAATCACCTTGTTCCTTTTACACACGGGCAAGGATCTTTTATAGTAAGAACAGAGGGAATGGGGAACACAGAGACCTTATAGATCTCCACACTTGTTTTATCACTTTCAGCCATCTTCAGCTCACCTTCATCTTTTGTGTGGAAAACAAACCAGGTACATAGGCTCCTGGGGCTGGCATCTGTGTATCCTGTCAATTCTTTTAGGGTGAGGGGTGGTGGGGGAAGCTGTTTATGCCCTAGGCCTCAGGAAGCCACTAGTCTCTAAAGGAAAAACAAATTCCATTTTTCAGTGCTGGGTACTGTATGGCCACATAATGGGATGCTACTCTGCAATAAAAAGGAACAAAATATTGATACACATATTACTCTGATTTTCAAAATAATTATCTAGAGTTAAAGAATGTCTAGACAAAGAGAGTATATATTATATAATTCCATTTACATAAAATTCTAAAAATGCCAGCTAACTTATAGTGACAAATCAGATCTGTTGCCTGGAAATGGTGGTAAAGGGAGGAACTGACTCCAAAAGAGCATGGAGAAACTTTTAAAGTGGTCGATGTTACAGATGGTGCACAAGAGGCCACTTGGACACAGGATTTATGAGAGAAGACTGAATTTATTCTGTCTGGATGCAGACAGGGCTGAGATCCTGAATAATTTCAGCAGCTATCTAGGAGAGAAATTAAGTTTATATAGGGTTTGAGAAGGGGTCTATAATCTGGAGTGGAATGTTTATAATTGGGGGTCCAAGGACAGTCAGTATAGGTATGCATACAATACTGGAGTCTTTGGTTCTGGGGAGATTGTATATCCCATCCTAGATTTTCTTTATGACCATATGTTCTGTTTGTCAAGGGCAGCCTGTTGTTTGCTGAGAATGGCATGTTTGCTGTGAAGGCCTCACTCAGGCCAGGCATGACACAGATTTCTTCTTTCCCAAGCTACCTACTATCTTGCTTCTATCCTAAAAGATGATAAAATCCAGACCTCTCATTTTATAGATTTTATAGATGAGAAAAGAGGTGAAGGGACCTGCACATGGTCTCACAAGACAGAAGCAGAAGTTGGTGATGAAATGTTTTTGGTGTCCTGGAATAGACCTCCTTGGAGCCTGTGGGTGGTGTTTCTGAAAGGCTTTTATTTTGATGGAATTTTTGCTTCATTTTCTTCACAGATGTCTTGAGCCCTAATGAATTCCTGTTACACTAGTTTTAAGCACAACTACTTCTCTGTCCCCTGCTCACTCCTGTTTCTCTTTGGTCATGGTCTTCCAGGGTTATGGACCATCCCCTTCCCTTCTGCACAGATCTGCAGTAGGCTCTGCAACAGAAATTGTGAAATGCTAGGACAAGAACACCAAACCAGAACCAAAAGCTCCCACTAGCAGTTGGGAGAATACCCAGAAAATAAACAAATCAAACCTACCTCTATGAAGAGAATTTCAAGCCTAAGAACCAGAAAGCATAAACAACCATGTTTGCCAGTCTTTCTCAGGATTCTTCCAAGGTTGCTGCCCAAACTCAGAGGGACAACTCAAGAACCTCTTTAAAGACAGTAAGTCAACAGAGGTGGGGTTTCTGCCACTAGAGGGAAGAGGACTCAGGAAGAGGGAGGTCAGGGAGAGAGGCTGCCATTAAAAGACAAGACTCAGGAGAAGACGCTACCCTAAATGAAGAGATACAAGAGAAGGTCACTGCAGGGAACAAGGTTAGATTTAGAAGAGTCAGCATCTTAGAATATGGCATCTTGGTATCTTTAGATGGCGATTAAGCCTGAATCCTTCCTAGGAGGAGTTGTAAGTGATTTAAGTTTCAGATCTCTGGAATGTTTCTAGAAATACAAAGCTAAGAGCAGGAATGTCTTTCAACCTTACAATTTCTTTAATTTGGTAATTTTAAGAGAGCCACAGATCCTATGTTCCTCACATCTTTATCTGCCATTTGGTGACAAATCCATCCTGGGCAAAGGAGCAAGGCAAAGAAGACTGTAACTCCAAAGAGAGCTTTCTTGCAAAAGTAGGTCAACATGTGTGTTACCTAGCACTTCATGTGAGGGGACCACCAAGGAAATCTGGAAACAAACTGCACAGAGATGCCTCACATTTGAGTTCCTTCTCCCATGTCTCTCCCTCCCTTCCTTTTTCCCTCCCTCCTTCCTGGCCCCCACCAACACATAAACTCTCTTTCCTACACACTGTTGTCCTTTAAAAGAACTTGAACACTAGGAGTTCTGAGAAATGGAACTGAGGTAACCACAAACAAATGGTAGTCACAAAAAAATAAGAACTGAAGCCCAGAAAGGGAAGGTAATATAGAGTGTCCAGACCTGTCTAAGGTGACACAATTTATCAGTGGCAAACTTGGAGCTAGATTTCCCTGAGTTTCAGTAGAAAATGGAAAACAGGAGGAAATGAGTGTTTCTTAGGTGATACTATAGTTAGACTAAGGAAAGATATTCTTTCAAAAGAAGGCACATAAAAAACTGAGAACATTAAAAAAAGAAACTTATTTGATTAAGGCAGTGATCTGGAGTACAGCTCATCACTCACAAAGTCTTTTTTAACCTTAGGGCTATTATTTCTCCAATGTCTAGACAGCTGCTGTTTTCTAAAGGTGTCCCAAAGTTTCCCATTACGCAGAACCCTGGGTACATGACCTTGGGTACAGGACCCTGGGTACAGGTCCAGACTCCAGGCCAATACTTTCATTCTGGCTTGCTCAGAATCTCTATTAGTCTGGGATCTCAAAGAAGCAGACAATAGAATGTGATTAAACATACATGAATTTGTTAATGGAAATGAGAACAAATAGGGAGAGTTTGAGAAGGCTAGGAGAGCAGAGAGACTATGATGTAAATCTGACCCTGAGTAAAAGAGAAAGGGAAGGAAATTTGGTTGGGAGCACCCTAGCCTAACCCTGCACTCCAAGAAAGGTTTGGCAAGGTCATGAGGGCCAAGATCAATTAGTAGTCAGGAGTTCTGTGTATTGAAGAAACAGCCCATCTTATTATCTGCCTTGTAGCAAGTGACCTCAGCATAAATATTGGGGCAGATTTCAGAACTCTAGGGTAGGTTTCAGAGCAGAGGGGCCAAGACCTTTGGTCAATTATGCTCCCGGTAGTTGGAGGTCTGTAAGGTACATTTTCATGGGTACTATAAAGTTCCACCTTTAGTGTTTGCCATGTCTCCCTCCCCCTCCAGGCATGGTTGTCTACTTTGCCCACACTCACAGGCCCAGCTAGGGCCTTGAGTCCTTACAGGGGAAGAATACAAGAAGTATCTGCCTGAAGCATGAAGTCAGAACTATCTTGAGCCTTGGATCTTTCCTTTCATGGCCCTCACATTCTAGTACTTGTTCTGTTGTACTTGCTCATACCACTCATGCTAGTTGTTGAGAAAAGCCACTCAATTTCTCTGACCCTTCTGGGTATTCTGAATGTATAGCCCCTTTCCTGCTCTGAATACTCCCTAGTCTTTCCTTTCCCTGTTCTTCCAATCACCTAGTTCTGAAGAAAATAGAACAAAACAAACAGCCAAGAAAATGGAGTGGAAGTTGGAAGGTGTCAGATTCAAGTATTAATCCTTCTAACAGAGGTATGACTCTTAGGACCAGGATGAGGAAAAGTTAGGAGACTAACATTTTGTTGACATCACTACTCCCTCTTATGAAACTATACATCTTTATGTACACAAAAACACTGAAAGGTATTAGTGACCTGCTTGATGGATGAGAAAACTTGAGAATACATGTAAGCCTCTTGTCCACAGTAATGCAATTCTAAATGACAGATTCTCAAACTTCTCAAGGAACCAGAACTATGGTGGGGTGGGGGTGGGGGGTAAACTTCACTCTCCATTAAGTGTTTCCTCTTCCAAAAACCTAGAGAGATTGGTATGATTGCAGTCTTCTAGGCAAGCTGTTTGTACTGAAGGCTACCACTAGTCAGCATATGCGTCCCCAGATATGGCTTCAACTTCAGGCCACAAGGAGCCACTACCTCAGCCTTTCATTCTTGGGAGACCACTCAACTATGGGAGGTAAGGGAAATGGAGAGATTTTTGTACCAAACATACAAATTTCTAGTTATGAGTAAATTCTGGAGAACTGATGTATAGCACAGTAACTACAGTTAATAATATTATATTATATACTTAAAATTTGCTAAGAGAACAGATCTTCAGTATTCTAACCTCTGGGGGAAAAAGTAACTATGTAAGGAGATGGGTGTTAATTAAGTTGATCTTGGTAATCATTTCTCAATGTATACATAAAATCAAATGATCATATTATAAAACTTACATACATACAATTTTTATTTGTCAATTATTCCTCAATAAAACCGGGGAGGGGTTTAGCTCAGTGGTTTCGCCACCTGCTGCACAGGTGCAGGACCCGAGTTTGATCCCCAGTACAAAAAAAAAAAAACTGGGGAGAAAAAAAGGCCACTTAAAAAGCAAAGTAACTATTGTGCCAAACATTAATAATCCCTTCTAGCCTCATTATTTGAGGATAGGTTCATGTAGTACATGGAAGGTGTTTTATTTATTTATCTTGTTAATGGTTAGTTTTACTAGTGGAAAATTTCAGTAAATCTTATTTTTTGAAAAAGAGAAACCACAGTAATGTGGATAAAACTAAGCAAATCAAGCTTAGATGTAACTATGGGCCCAGAGGCAGGAAGACAATAAGGCAAAGATCTGAACAAGCATTGGGGGTCCCAGGCCCCAGTGTGTATTTGAGACACTTGATCTTTCTCTGCACTGGCTTTCCCTAAAAGTCTAGTGTTTAGGAAGCAAGCTGCATATGTGGGAATGGCAAGTAGATGAGGGTACAGGTTGACTGGTAGTTTTAGATACTCAACATGAGCCCCTTGAAGGGAGCCAGAGAGGAGACATGCCTTGCAAGGATCCCACCAAGAGGAATCAGAAACAGGTAAATTGTTTATGGCTTCCCACTGGAGGAACACAGTCCTTTCAGAGGCCTTTATGATGGGTTTTTAAAAATGTAAGAAAAATGGGAAATAAAATAATATTGAGTTACAATGAGGGAAAAGGCAATGAAAATAGTGTCAATGGGGTCAAGACATCACCAGTGACCCTGAAACTCATACTCCCAGACTCCTAAGGCCTCCACAAACCAGAATCAGGGATGTTCTGAGGTGCAGAGTGACCCAGATTCAATGGAGTAAGGACTGGGAAGCCTCCTTAATTGAAAGCCTGTCCCTTTCAGGACTCCTCACAGATGTGAGGCTTGTTTTCTCTAGAGTAATGTTTCTTGAGCTTGACTGTACATTAGAATCACCTAGGGAGCTTTTAAAAAATATTGCCCCATCTTTCAGAGATCATGATTCAACTGATCTGGAGTAGAGCCAGAATGCTAGTGTCTTTAATGCTTCTCAGGAGATTTTGATGGGCTGCTGAGGTTGAGAACTACTACTCTAGAGAAAGTTGATAAGCTCAGTTGGTAACTAGGGTGACAGATCAAGTGACTGGAAGGTGGTGGAGATAGAGGGATAGGAGTAGAGAGATGGATATTGTGGAAAATATACACTATTCTATAATCCAGTAAAAATGGGTTAAGGCCATTTTTGCCGATTTTACTATGTGATCCTGATGAGGTCCATCTCTGTCTCTGAGCCTTCATGGCTCCACTAGTGCAATTAAAGAGCCAGACTTGATGGCCTCTAAAGGTCTTTCTGAATTCCTCAACATTCCAGGAATTTACCAGGCAGCAGAATTTACCAGCAGCAGGTGTCCCTGTTGCCACTGCACAGACAAGGCTTGGCCACTAGGAAAGGCTAGTCTCAGAGCCCTAGTCAGAACCCAGATTGGGAAGCATGAAAATGTTCTTCAAGTTTCCCTCAATTGTAAGCCCACTAGGCAAAGTGAGCGCTCAAGTGTAAGCTCTTTAGAACACTAGTAGCATTGGAGGCACTGTATTTATTTAGTAGTAGTAGTGGTAGTAGTAGTAGCAGTAGTAGTGGTAGTAATAACAATAATATATGATGATCTTAATCTAACATCCAGCTTTCCCATTTCATAATAATGACAGCTCAAATATGTCTACAGCAGCATCCCAAGTAACAGAAAGCACCTTCACTACTCTCTTTTGTTCTTATTATCTCCCCCTGGGAGGAGAAGGGAATGGAAGGAGAAGGAAACTGGGAAGGCCCAGGGAACTGAGATAGCAGTGTGCATGAGAATTTATATTTCAATTCACTATTATCTAATACTCTGAGAAAATCAAGTAAAAACACAGGCAATTTGAAGAAAGAGAGGGACACACATCCTGATGCCAAAGTCAATCTGAAATAAGACACTTGTAGATCAGACAAAACACAGGCATAGGACTTTATAAAATGGCATAGGACTTCTGCCTGCATGCAGAGAAGGAACCAGAATTCTGAGAAGTTCACAAAAAACTGATGGACTGCAACAGTGTGGCAAACTCAAGCCACACAGGGTAGATTTGGGACATAAGGCCCCTTGGTGCTTTTGCCTTCCTCCAAACAGAGGACATTGTAGCCTGGCAGCAAATTTCATGGGCACATACAGGGGAAGCAACCAGGAAACTGCTCCCACCTGACAGATGGGCTGCCAGCTCTTTGTTTTTTTCTATGTCATCTGCCCTACTGGCTAACTGGAAACCCTAGTGACAACAAAGTTAGGGAGCACAGCACAGCACAGCAGAGGCTGTGAGAGAAATGAGTGGTGACCAGAAAGCTGCTCCCTTCTAGATGGGCCACCAGCTTTTTTTTGTAGTGCACCATAGCAGCTAACTGGAACCTCTAGTGACAACAAGGTTAGGGGCCTCAGTGATGGTGGTGAAGGTAATTAGTGGAACAGTACCACCTCTCCTGCCCTGCTCCCAGCAGTGTGAGAGAGGAGAGGGAAAGGAAAGAAAGGAAAAGAAAAAAATGAGAAAATAAATATAAAATGGAAACAAATGGAAGAGGGGTAAAAGAGAGGGTAGGGGAATGGGAAAAAATATGAATCAAGATATATCATAGACAGGTACAAATTCCATACAATGAATGTGATCTTTAAGTATATCTAAATTGTACCAATAAACTTAATTAATAAAAAGATTGATCAGAATCAATCAACAACAGGAGATAGCACTAAGAAAAAACAAAAAACTTATTCACAGAAGTAATGGCAGAAACTTTCCCAAGCATGGAAAAAGAATTTAACATACAGATAAGTGAGGCATACAAAACTCCAATTAGCCATGAACAAAACAAATCTACACCAAAGCATACATTAGTCAAGATTCCAGAAATTCAACACAAGAACAGAATATTAAATGCTCCTAGAGAAAAGAAACAAATCACCTATACAGGAAAGCAAATCAGTATCACAGCAGACTTCTCAACACAAACCCTCAAGTCAAAGAAAACTAGGAGTGAAGTATTTCAAGCCTTAAAAGAAAATAACTTCCAACCCAGATTGATGTACCCTGCAAAACTATCTTTGAAAATTGATAGAGAAATAAGATATTTCTATGACAACACCTGAAGAAATTCATGACTATAAAACCAGCACTCCAAAATGTTCTGATGGTCATTCTAGAAAGAGATAACAAGGACTAAAACTCCATGGACCCCAACAGAATGAATCCACCAGGCAAGGTAAGTAATTAAACAGAGGGGAAATAAAAGGGAATCAACAGCAGGAAAATAACATGACAAATAAGCCAATACATATCAGTTACAATCATGAATGTAAATGGTTTCAATTCACCAATCAAAAGAAACAGACTGGGAGAATGGATCAAGAGGCAAGATCCAACAATATCCTGCATACAAGAAACACATTTAATTCAAAAAGATATTCATAAACTGAAAGTCAAAGGATGGAAAACCACACTCCATGCAACAGGAACCAGGAAAAAATCAGACAGAACTATTATATTTGCAGACAAAGTGGATTTCAAGTCAGAACTGATTGACAGAGATAAAGAAGGTCACTGCATACTTAAGGGAGCAATCCAAGAGCAAGAGATAACAATCATAAATATATAAGCACAAAATACCAGCAAACTCAATGATATAAAACAAATATTAATGGACATGAAAAATCAAATAAGCACTATGACAATTGTAATGGGGACCTCAGCACCCCACCATCACAAATATGCTCACCCATGCTTATAGCAGCACAGTTTATATTAGTCAAAACTTGGAAACAGCTCAATTGCCCATCAACTGGAGACTGGATAAAGAAGATGTGTTTTGTTTTTTTTTATAAAATGGAGTACTACTCAGCCATAAGGAATGAGAAACTAGAGACATTTATAGCTAACTGGATGCACATTGAGGCCATACTCTTAAGTGAAATAAATAGGACACACATGTGTAAATACTGAATAGTTTTTCTGGTGTGAAAAACTAAAAGTGTAAATAAGGGTCAAAATGTATAATTGATATTGTGTAATAGGAAGAAAAGATCTAAATAAGTAAGAGAAGTTGGAGGGGTAGGGGAAAGGAAAGAAGAGAAAAGAAAAAATATGAGATTGGGAAAAAATGGAAACAAAGTCTTTGTAAATAGGAAAGGATGGAGAGGGTGAAGGGAGGGCAAGGGAAAGGGGAAAAAATAAGAACCAAGATGCATTATGTAAAGTTACAATTCCCAATGAGAAATGTAATTGTGTTGTATATCTACAATGTACCAATAAAAGAATTTAATAAAGTGCAAAAAAAACACAACTGAAGTAGATGTCTATATAGTGTTCCACCCCATAAGATTGGAATACACATTCTTCTCAGCTGAACATGGGATGTTCCTCAAAAAAGACCACATACTATCTCATAGAATATGCTTAAGTAAATGCAAACAAATTGAAATTATCCCATGAGTATTATCTGATCATAGTGCCATGAAATTGGAAATCAATGGCAAAAGAAACCCCCAAAACTCTTTAATTAAATAACACCCTCCAGAAAAAAACACCCTCCTGGGTCACAGAAGAAATTAAAGAAGAAATGAGGTAATTTATACAATTAAATGATAATGCCAATACAACACACTGGAACTTATCTGATGCAATGAAAGCCCTCCTATGAGGGAACTTTATAGTGGTGAATTCCCACATCAGGAAAACAGAGCAAGCTCAAATAAAAAACCTAATGTTAAAAAAAAAACAAACCTAATGTCGAACCTCAAGCTTCTAGAAAAAGAAGAGTAAGCCTAGCCCAAAACACATAGAATGGAGGAAATTATAAAGATCAGAGCTGAAATTAATATAATTGAGACTAAGAAAACAATACAAAGAATTAATAAATGGAAAAATTGGTTTTTTGAAAGATTAAATAAAAGTGACAAAACCCTAGCCAACCTTATCAAAAAAGACTCAAATTCACTCAATTAAGAATGAAAAGGGAAAAACTGCAATAGATCCCACAGAAATCCAGAACATCATCAATACTTACTTTGAGAACCTTTACTCAAATAAGATGGAAAACACAGAAGAAATGGACAGAATCCTAGATACATATGAATTATCAAAGCTGAATCAAGAAGATATAAAAATTCTAAATAAAGCAATATCAGTCAATGAAATCAAGAAAAGCTCAGGTCTTAATGGATTCACTGCTGAACTCTACAAGACATTTAGAGAAGATCTAATGCCACTACTCCTCAAACTCTTTCCTCTTTTTTTTTTTTTTTTTAGGTACCAGGGGTTGAACTTGGGACCTTGCACCTTCGAGGCAGGCGGTGGAACCACTGAACTAAATCCCCGGCCATCCTCAAACTCTTTAATGAACGTGAAAGGGAAGTAATACTCCCAGAGTCATTCCTGCAAGCAAGTATTACCCCAATACCCAAACCAGTGAAGGATACAATCAAAAAAGAGAGAACTACAGGTCAATCTCCCCAATGAAAACAGACACAAAAATCTTCAATAAGATACTGGCACGCAGAATGCAGCAAATCATCAAGATTATACACCATGACCAAGTAGGATTCACCTCAGGAATGCAGGGATGGTTCAACATATGCAAATCAATAAATGTAATACACCACGTCAACAGAATCAATGACAAAATCACACAATCATCTCAATAGATGTGGAAAAAGCATTTGACAAGTCCAACATCCATTAAAGATAAAAACTCTACAGAAAATTGGAATAGGTAGTCTTTATCTCAATCTGGTATAGGCCATCTATGACAAACCAACAGCTAACATCATAATAAATGTTCTAAGACTAATAAGTTTCACTCTAAAATCAGGAACAAGAAAAGGATCTCCAATATCACCACTCCTGTTCAACATAATTCTGCAAACATTACCCAGAGCAATAAGAAAAGAGAAAGAAATAAAAGGAATAAAGATAGGAAAGGAAAAAGTTAAATTATCATTATTTGCAGATGACATGATACTCTATGCAGAAGATCCCAGAACACCACCAAAAGACTTTCAGATTTAAAAACCAAGTTCATTTACACAGTTAGATATGAAGTCAACACTCAAAAATTAATACCATTCCTATACACAAATAACAAACTCACTCAGAGAGAAATTAAGGAAACAACACCTTTCACAATAGTACCAAAAAATGAAATACTTAGAAATCAATCTAACAAAGGAAGGAAAAGATTTTTGCATTAAAAACTATAGTACTCTGAAAAGAATATTGAGGACAATATCAGAAAATGGAAAGATAACCCTTGTTCTTGAGTAGGAAGAACCAACATGTTGAAAATGGTCATACTCAAAACTGTTATACAGATTTAATGCAATCCCTATTCAAATACCAATAATATATCTCACAGACTTAGAGAAAACATTACTAAAATTCATTTGGAAACAGTAGAGACCTGGAATAGCTAAAACAATTGTAGGCAACAAAGACAAGGCAGGGGATGTCACAATCCCCGATTTGAAATTATACAAAGCTATTGTGATAGAACAGCATGGTAAGGGCAAAAAAAACACAAAAAAACCAAACAAACCAGGCCTTAGGATTTGTGGAAGATTAGAAGATAGAGAAACAACTCCAAACACAATCAGCCACCTTATCTTTGACAAAGGGGCCAAAAATGTTCACTGGAAGAAAGATAGCCTCTTTAATAAATGATGCTGGAAAAACTGGCTTTCCACATATCAAAGTCTAAAACTAGGCCCATGCCTCTCACCATGCACTAAACTAAAACCAAAATCGATCAAAGATCTAAATATTAAAACAGAAACACTAAATCTGCTGGAAGAGAGAATAGGTAGAACTCTTGAAGACATTGGTGTAGGCAAAGATTTTTTGAACAATTCTCTGATCACATGGGAAATATGACAAAGAATCAACAACTGGGATCTCATTTTATTAAAAAACTTTTGAATAGCAAAAGGAATCACCAACAGAGTGGGAAGGCAACCCATATAGTGGGAGAAAATTTCTGCCAGCTGTTCTTCAGACAAAGAACTAATATCCAGGATATATAAAGAACTTCAAACAATTATACTCCCCAAATTTAAAGACCCAGTCCAAAAATGGGTATCTGAAATGAACACACACTTCTCAGATAAAGAAGTACAAATGGCAAATAAATATATGAAAAAACATTCAGCATTACTGTTCATTTGAGAGATGGACATTGAAACAATGCTGAGATTCCATCTCACTCCAGAAGGAATGGCTGCTATCAAGAAATCAACCAATAACAAATACTTGTGGGGCTGTGGGGAAAAAGGAACCCTTTTCTACTGTTGGTGGGCATATAGATTTGTGTGACCACTGTGTGAATCAGTGTGGTGATTCCTCAAAAAACTAAAACTAGAGATTCCATTTGACCCAGCTATTCTCCTTGGTATCTTCCTGAAAGAATTAAAAGCATCATACCACAGCAATATATACACACCCATGTTTACAGCAGCACAGTTTTTAATAGCTAAATCTTGGAAACAACTTAAATGCCCATCAACAGATGAATGGATAATGATATGATTTTTTGTATACAATGGAGTACTACTTGGGTGTAAAGAAAGATAAACTTGAGACATTTCTAGGTAAAAGGGTGCTTCTTGAGTAAATACTCTTAAGTGAAATAAATTGAACACACATGTACAAATATTACACTGTTTCTCTGGTGTGAGAAACTGAAAATGTAAAGTAAATAAGGGCCAAAATGTATAATGGGTACTGTGAAATAGGAAGAAAATGTTCAAATGGGCAGGGGAACAAGGAAGGAGGTAGGGGGAAAAGAAAGGAAGAGAAAAAAAAAGAAAGGAAGGGAAAAGAAGGAAAAATGGAAACAAAGCTTTTGTAAATAAGGAGGGGAAAAGGGGTTGAAGGGAGAGGAGGGGAATGGGAAAAAGGAAGAATCAAGACATATCATGTATAGGTGCAAATTCCCTATGATGAATATGATCATTATGTATATCTAAAGTGTACCGATAAATCTAATTAATTAAAAAAACCATTCATCTTTTTATTGCATTGTATATTTATTAGATGTTTATATGTGCAAGGCACTGTTTTAAGCAATCCTATGCAACAATACTATTATTATATCTTCGTTTTTGAGGAAACTGAGACACACAAAGAGATTAAATAATTTGAACAAATATGCAACTAATAAAATAAAGAAATAAAGAATTTTGAGTCCAGGCACTCTGGCTTTGGAGTGCTCATTTGTATGACCCAGTAATGTACCTCCAATGCATGCAATTGTGTCTCTGTGTGTGTGTATAAGCTCTATCTTCTTTTGATCCTCCTGCATTAGCCTCCCAGTGTACTAAGATTACAGGTGTATGCCACCACACCTGGAGATATTTGCAGGAATGCATTAAAAATTCACCAGACAAGAAGCTAGATTGGTATGATTTAGAGCTGTCAAATAAAATATCACGGAAGATATAGGGACTTAAAATTGAGCCATGAAAAATGTATTAGAGCAGGGAGGGAATCAAAAGTGAAGGCTTCATATGTTCTCCACAATACATGTGATAAAAATGTAGAAGGGGTCTCCATTGTTGGTGGGAATGCAGACTGGTGCAACCGCTATGGAAATCAGTATGGAGATACCTCAAAGAACTAGGATTAGAGGTCCCATTTGACCAGCTAGTCCCCTGCTGGATATCTCCCCCAAATAATTAAAAGAATCAAACCACAGCAATATGTTTACAGGTTCACAGTTTGTAATGGCTAACACTTGGAAACAGCCCAAGTGCACATCAACTGGAAACTGGATAAAGAAGATGTGGAGTAAATGTGGAATAAAATGGAGTACTACTCAGCCATAAAGAATGAGAAACTAGAGACATTTATAGCTAAATGGATGCATATTGGGGCCATAGTCTTAAGTGAAATAAATAGGATTCAAATAGTTTCTCTAGTGTGAGAAACTGAAAGTGTAAATAAGGATTAAAATGATTAAAATGAATAATTGATAATTTGAAATAGGAAGAAAAGGTCCAAAGGGATAGGGGAAGTGGGAGGGGAAGGGGAAAGGAAAGAAGGGAAAGGAAAAATTATGAGAAAAGGAAAAAATGGAAACAAAGTCTTTGTAAATAGGGAAGGGTGGAGGGGGGGAAGGGAGTACAGGGGATGGGGAAAAAATAAGAACCAAGATACTCATGTAATGGTACAAGCACCCAATGATAAATGTAAACATATTGTATACCTGAAATGTACCAATAAAAGAATTTAAGCCAAAAAAATGTAGAAGGGTGACCTATTATTAGACAAAAAGAAGAGAATAAGGGGGAAGGGAATAAGGCTGGGTCATAGGGGAGATGAATATGAACAAAATATACCTCCAAAAAAGGTGAAACGGCAGGGGAGACTTACAGGGGTTGAAAACAGTCAAAATATGCATCAAAATGTGCATGTGTGAATCTGCCAAAATGAACCACATTAATCTGCATAACCATTATGAACTAATAAAAAGATGTGACACAAAAGAACTGTAAATGTAGAAAGTTGGACATAAAACTTTGAGAGAAAAGTGAGGGCTTAGTGCCGAGAGGTGAAAAGCCCAGAAGTGAAAGTATGTCTAAATACAGGGAGGAAAACAGTCTTAGCTGGAGTGGAAGCATCATGGTAGTCAGAAAAAGAAAGGATAGATGAATAGTTTGCAAAAAAGTAAAAATGACCTGCAGAGGGAGAGTTCTATTGGTTTAAATGCAGATCTGAGCCAATGAAACCAGATTTAAACATACATGAAAGTGGTCATGGATGGGATGTATACGTGGATTTAAAAAAGGGTGAGTCAGGTGAAAAGTAAGCTGTAACCAAGATAAATGATAGTTTCTATATTATGATTAAAGGCAATTTGCATAGTGGAGGGATATGGGAGCCAGGGCTTAACAGAAACAGGGATTTTAGCCAACTCTAAGTTCAGAAAGTTTCAACTTGCGATATGTTGTTGCCTTCTTGAAAATATTGAACTGAGTTGGTCAAAATATATTGGTCAGAACAAAGGAAGAGATAGGTGTGTTTTCCTCTATTTCAGGCAGACTGTATCTGCAAGGTTGCTTGGTTCTGGGGCTCCACACTTTAGAATAAACTTAACAATGTCCATAGGAATGTGGACCATAGACTAAAGACACTTGAAACTTTTTCACATTACCATTAGTGAAGGAAGACTTGTGTATATTTATATGTGCAATAATATATAATACATATCACACACACATATATATGTATGTGATATATAATCATAATGTAAAATGTATGCATATATCTATATAAATTATATATAATGATGTTTGTGATTTATATATACTTAAAGGAATTTCACAAAACAATAATTTCCCCTACTCTGTATGATAAAAGACAACTAATGAATTTTATTTTTTCAAATGCAAATTATAACCTTCTAAATTAATTTCATAACTCACTAATGGGTTATAAAGCACATTTTGAAAAACATTATACTAGATCAACTTTGAGGTTCTGTACATGTACTAGGCCTTTACTCTTCAGTGCTGCTTATTACTTGTCCCCCTAATTCAAACTGGTACCTGGGCTATGGGCAAGTCCCTTCTCACTTTCCTAGAATAGGAAAAAGACTGCTTCAAACAGGACAAGAAGAAAGGCCTACCACTCTCTAGGCCAGTTCCCAAATCCACCCCACCGAGAGCAGTGATGGTGCTGCTCCAAAGAGTGAGTACACTGGCAGTTGGAAGGGTGGTGGGAATTGGCTGGCCCAGTCTTATGACAGGTCCCATCTGGAGGGTCTGTGGAGTTTCACTATGATTCAAGGGAGTCAAGGATCAACCTGATGCTGATCAGTTAGCTCAAATTGTGCTCTGATAGTGAACAAGGACATTAAATTTTTCCCTTCTTCAAACAGAGGGCCTCCTTTGGTGCTTTTTACAATTGAGGCATCCCCCAAGCTCCTTACTAATAGTAACACGCCCTTTCTCTTTCTGACAGCATGACACATTTGAGACCAGGCTCATTCCCTCCTATTTATAATACCAGGAAGCCTCAAGTATGCCAAAAGCATTTGATCACTGTGGCACATTTATTGTCATATTTTCCTAAGTGATATTTTTTCAATGTCAGGTATGGGGGACTCCCAGGCAATGACATTTCAATGCAAATAGGCACATCTCTGTAAGAAATCCTCCCTCATACACTTCTACACACTTCCTTTGGGTTCCATTCTTGAGCTGCTAGGCACTGAGAATCCAAAGGATTCTCCCACCTTCATAGTTCATGCCCCATCACTATCAAGCATTCACATCACTTTTACGGCAAAGCTTACCAAGGTCTAGCCACTTTGTACTCATGTATTCCTTGCTTGAAATCAAACATTGAAAATAATCATAGGAGAGTCACTGGAAAAGCACACTGAAAACTTGCATAATCTCGGAGTCAGAAAAAGACTCTCAAAACTGGAACAAACTTCAAAAATTATCTAGCCTAAATTTGATGTTTGATTATGGAGCCTAATTGTGTGTGAGAGGGAGGAAGGTATAGATGGTTTGCCTGTCAAATTATTGATTACATATTTTAGGCTTCATAAATTCTTTGTCTGATAAACAAATATGCATTTCCTCAAATAGCAGCCTCTACCTACCCTCTGAAACTCAGCACATACGCACATAGTCATTGCCCAACTCCAGCACCAGCCTGACTCACTACACTAGAACATACACGAAACAACTATTTTTCTACTGGTTACATATTCGGAATCAGAAAATCATATATTTCCAGGATTGCAATGTCTCATCCTTCATAAAAAATGAAAAGTAAAGTTCATGTGTTTTACCCACAGAGCCCCATGGAAACCTAAGGAAAAAGCCAACTAAGAGAGAATCTATTATTTTTGGTTTTATGACTGGTTGCCTTTAATCTCAGGAAGATTGATCTGTGTATATTTTTATGAATGAGACTTTACAACTAAAGAACGATGTGCTTGGAATAGAAAATAAGGGTTTTCTTCTGCCATTATCAGGACTCTCAGATCTCCAGAAGCCTACACATTTCAAACACTAACAAGAGCCCAGGAGCATTGTTTGCTCAACACGCTTTTCATGGGACATCAAAGACAAGGTAAAAGAGGCAAAGGAGTCTTTGAATGTTGTGCCTCTTCTAAATCATGGAAATGAAACCCAGCCACCAATCTTATTGGCATGGTAGGAGATAGTGGCTTTTCTAAAATTGGCTTGGTCCCAAATTCAGGGTTTTGTCCATTTTTCCCATCAGCATGAGCCCAGTACTATGTGATGACTAGATGAAGGTTTCTTTTACTTCTTGGGGGAAGGAAGTGAAATGCTATTTGGCATTGGAGTACAGACCACAGAGTCATGAACTGTCAGACACGAAAGACCCCTAAAGGATCATTGAGTTTAGCATGAAATTCTACAGAGGGCAAGACTCAGACACAGAGAGAAGAAAGGACATGCTCAAAGTTACAAGATAAGTAACAGGCTGACTCAGGGCTTCTGACTCAGCTGTTTAGTGTTCATTTGTTCAGTCATTATTCATTCAACAAATATTTATTGAGTGTCCATTATGTGGCAGCCAGGCTTTAGGCTAGGCCATGGTGCATATAATGAGAGGGTCCACAGTTTCTAAATAGGGAGAGCTTAGGGAAAGCAATTTGGTTGGAAGGAGGTAGCTAGAGGACTTGTCTTAATGCTTGTTGGCATAACAAGCACATGGCATAGCAAGCTTAGATTATCTATTTGTTAATCATAGCTTTGGGGGATGCTAAATTTCTGCAAGCTAACCTTTGATGCTATCACTAGTGATGGAAGAAGGATAGACCTTTCTCATGGTCGGTAGTGCCCTGTTTGAAAACAAAGACCATCCTCATATTTCTGGGGGATTGAGGAGTGGGAGAAGGGAGGGAGGGTTATTAGGAAGAGAAGGGTTAAGCAAAAGAGAAATCCCTAAAGCAAAACAGCTGTCCAACCGAAGAGTTCCCCGCAACAGGATAAATCAAGATATTTCCAGTCAGAGAAACCACAGGCTGTTGGCACTAAGCCAGTGTCAGCAGGTGACCTAGTTAAAGAGGTGTATTGCTAAAGAAATTAATGTGCTAAAACGACCCACAAATGTTGCAGAGCAGGACAAGAGACAACCACAGAGGGGAACGTATAAATTTACTTACATTCTCAGGATCCCACATCTGATGAGAGAAGCAGTCTTCAGTTGCATCTGTTTGCCCTTGAGAAGCTGAAATATCCAGAGTGCAGTGGAGCCAGCCTGCACTAAAACACTGCTCACTAAAGTCAGGATAGCAGGGCACACAAATTAATTTGGAGGTCAAATCTTTATCTTTTAAAGGTAATAACATATTTTCTCTAAGAATGGGCTCAAGATGTGAGACAAATAGAGGACCATGAGGGCAGAGAATGAGCATTACCCATTAGGTGTCCACCCCTGACCCTACAACTTGAGTAATTAACACCACTTAGAAGTGAAAGGCTCTGAGTTCAATCTACTCATTGCACAGGTAAAGGCCTAGTTCAGTCAAATGTAAGTGAACATAACAGTGTCAATACTAGAACCCAAATTTGATGATAGTCAGTGCTTCATCTTTACTCCGTCCTTCTTCTTGGCATTGAGATCTCTCTGCACAAAAATGCAATCAAGCAGTTAGCCCTCTGCCTTGCCTTTCACCAGTCATCTTTCTATTCTACTTCCTACCAAGGTCTTGAAGAACAGCAGGGCAGCTCTGTAGACTTAGGCAGGGTGAAACACAGTGATGTGAAAATGATAAGCACAGCTAAAGATGTGGACATGAAGAAACAATTCCCAAGGGTTGTCTCAATGCTGGGTAATTGATGTTTGAGGAATTTTTCAAATGTTATTATCCTTGCACTTAAGGGTGCTGCTGGCAATAGTATAAATGGGAATGGAGCCAAAATTCTCTGAGATAAGTAAATGGATACTGAGCTCCAGCCTGAGCTTCAGGTAATCTGCTGCCACTAGACATTTCAGTTCCCTCTGCACAAGAACTGAGCTCACAGTTTACACACAGCTCTGGACAGACCTCTACCAGCACAAACGCTTGAAACTTTTCAGCTTGTCCTACTTTGTGGAAGAAAAGGAGCATTATGGCTCCTGCCTCAACCTTTTGTTCCTGGAAAATTGGAATTATAGAGTCTAATGGCTATATTCAAGAAATCAAATAATAATAAATGCTGGAGAAACTGCAAAGAAAAAGGAACACTTCTCCATTGTTGGAGGGAGTGTAAACTGGTAAAGCCACCATGGAAATCAGTATGGAGATTCCTCAAAATGTTAAAACTAGAAATTCAATTTGGCCTACCTATTCCTCTACTAGGTATCTTCCTGAGTCAAAGGCATCATATTATAACAATACATACATACTCATGTTTATAGCAGCACAACTCATAATAGGAAAATCTTGGACACAGCCTAAATGTCCATCAATAAATGAATGGATAGAGACAACATGGTATTTGTACACAATGAAATACTACTCTACCATAAAGGATAAACTTGAGTCATTTGTAGGAAAATGGATGCACCTTGAGAATATAATGTTAAGTGTTAAGTAAATCAGACACACAAGCTTAAATATCACATGGTTTCTCTTATATGAGAATCCCAATATATAAATAAAGTACAAAATAAAGAATAGACAGTAAAAAATAGTGAGACTGATCTTTGGCATATGGGAAGGGAACCAAAAGACAGAGGAAGGGAAGGAGGGGAAAATTAAAATATATTAATAAGAAAAGTGGGGATTGTGAAGTACTGTGTACATGCACCAGTCCCTACAAGGAATGTGATCATCATGTACTATGCACTATGAGCATATATATATGTTATGTACTATGTAGTATGATACATAGTACCATGTACTATGGACACATATATATTTTTATTGGTACATATTTATAGTACATTATGATGATATTTGTCATGGGGAGTTGGTACAAGTACATGACATTTCTCAATTCCTTTTTTTATCCCCTCCCCTTCCCGTCCTTTCCCTCCCTGTACTTCTTGATGCCTTTATCTCTTGAACTTGTGATCCTTTTACTTCAGCCTTCCAGAGTGCTGGGATTACAGACATATGCCACCATGCTCAGCTCACTAGATGATTTTGATGGTCAACTAGGGTTGGAAACCATTGGACAAATGACTACTGGACTTTGCAGCCTCAAACTTCTATAAATCTCAGGCAAGTTTGGATGAAGTAGTTTGTCACAATTATTAATATCACCATCCAAACAGCCTATTTCATGTACATGACTGAGGTCTGAGTATTTCACACAAGGAGCTAATAGGCTTCTCTGAAAACTCACAAAGATTGAAACTGACCATGTGTTCAGACCCAAAGGATATACTGAAGGTCTCTTGAATACTGAACAATGTCTTATTTGAATAAGTAAATCAATAACTACCTTATTTAGGAAAAGAAGGCCAACCTTTTTTGAGGGGTGGCAAAAGGAGAGGTATTCAATTACATGTTGGGGCAGAATCAGGTGGGGAGGAATGCATTCTCTATTGCAGTTATGTAACTTCATCCTCATCTTCACCTGGGGTCTTTATCCAAAATCTGCACTTCCAACAGTAAGAAAATAGATAGAGACCTTCATTTCTCTGGCATAACTGGAAGCAGGAGGCTGAACCCAAAAGTTTGGGAATAACTGTGACAGTGTCTTAGAATTCTAAGTTGAAGAGTTCTTTACACTAGCTTAATTTTCTTTTGCTCTATGTTTACCTCACCAGTATTCTGGTCTTTGTATAAGAACTAAGCAACCTTAGTCACCATTCCTCCATAACTATGTGGCAGAATCCACTCAGGATGCTATCTGCCTGTCCCATTCAAAGTGTCACTGGGTAGGCAAGAGAGAAGACTGTCACGTCTGCCAACTTTTCTACTAAAAGGGAATAATGCAAAGAATTGACTTAGGTTGGGTTTGGAACCTGAGGACGGAGAAGCCAGGCTCCCAAAAGAAGGGCAGAACAAATGTGTTGGAAATTTATCCTGTCGAGCTGAACCTGGAGTGCGGATGAGACAAGTAGGACTTTGGGAATTTCAAAGTTGGCTAGTGGATGGGTATGTAGCTCTACTTGACTTCAGAAACCTGATTAACCCCTGAGGAAAGAAAATTTAAAAATATTGACACCTACAATTTAAATCAGAGTCCATATACAGGGCAAGGAAATGGAAGAATCATTTGCCAGATATCCAGGTGCAAAGTGAAGCTTGGGGACTTCCTATGGAATTTCGTAGGCAGAGTAGTATGGTCTTCAGTCAAAGAAAAAGCCAGAAACTCTGACTTTGGTTAGGATGAACCATGATTCAAAAACAAATCCAAACACTCACACCTTTAAAAGTAGCCTTACAAATAATGGCTGAAAAGTCAGCAATGGATTCTGGCTTTAGATCACATGCCTAGAGTGACAGGCATGAAGCACTTGGGCCGTGTGTGTGTGTGTGTGTGTGTGTGTGTGTGTATGCATACATGCATGTGTATTAAGTTCACAAAATATTGGATTTCATTGTAGCATTTTCACACGTGAGTACAGCATTTTTTGATCATGTCTATCCCCCATTACTCTTCCTACACCTCCCTCCCCCTTATTCCTTTCTTCTTGTCTAATAGTCTCATCACTTGGGACTTCTTGCCCATAATACATTAACTTTTCCAGAAAAAATGGCATGTTCTCCCACCTCTGGCCTTCATTTCATTTCAATAAACATTTATCAAGCACTTACAAGGTACAAGCATACAGGGCATTGTGTTAGGTGCTAGAATCAGTATCTGTCTCTCTATAAAGCATTACATTCAACTGTTAGATCTTATTGTTATCTGGCAGTCTATCTTGACTCATGTATGATGTGTGTGTATGTGTTAATGAGACATGAGACATATAGACAAGAGTCTTAGTTCTCTATTTCTCCTTGACTCTCTCATAACACCTAGCAAAATGTGTTGTATTAGGGAAATAAAATGAGACTTTTGGCAGGAACAGATAGAGATAGAGAAGGAAACAGAAACGTAGTGCCCAGTCAGTTATCTTTTTGGTCTACTGCCTAATTTTTATTAGGCTTGTTGCCTGTTTTTATTTGATTCCTAGAGACTGATGGTTATCTTAATAGCAAATCCAGATTCCTCACCTCTCATATCCTTTCAGATAAACTTCCTACTCACTTCAATATGCACATATACACACATAATTTAGAGCCTGCCACTTACTGTCTATGTGCCCTTTTACTTCACTTCTTTTAGCCCAGTTTCCTCATTTGCAATAATGGGCTAATAACATCCTGAGACAGGCTGCATCTTCCCAAATAGAGATGTGTCCTATTGGCTTGCATTGACTTAGGGTTGTCACTGCTCCTGTGAGTGAGACATGAAGGTCTTTTGGTACAGAAAAGTCGAGCTAAGTTTGTCTCTGGGAGAGGAAAAGGGACCCTGTGGGAGGCCTGTGAGTCTTAGCCATAGACACAGAGATTGCAGAAGCAGAGGTTCATCTAGTCTTCAAAACAAAGAGTATAGGGAGACAGGACATTAGCCAGGAGGGGCAAATTTGAATTCCCTGTGTGTGGAAGGGCAGCAGGCAAGAAAGAATGTTAACAGGAACTCTTCCTCTGCGGACAGGACTTCCAGGTCATTCTCTCATTTGATTCTCAAAACAAGCAACAGAAATCTGATACATCTGCATACATTTATTTTCATTTACATTCAGTGTCAAACCTTAAAAAACAGGCTGGTTTTTACAAATGGGGGAGCTAAGTAAGGTTCAGGATAGTAAAGTATTTTGCCCAAAGTCACAGAGGGGATAGTGGTGAAATTTTCAAATAGGACAGAACTCATGTTTTCTGATTTCTTGTAGTATACTCCTTCCCCTGTACCAAACAAGAGTGAAGTCAAGAGAAGTATATAGTGCTAGGACAGCAAAGATTAAAAACGGAGGCAATGTAGAGGGGGAGAGAAAGAGAGTATGCAGACAAGGGAAGGTGACAAAGGAGTGGGTTTTTGTCTGAACCACTGCCCCTCCCTCCATCATAATTTACCAAGTGTTTGCTTAGAGCTATCCCTGGGAGCTCTTCTTCCTCAGATGTTGAAAAGCAACGTGGCTTACACTGGACCCTGGCCACTGTGCACATCTGGGTAGCATTCTCCTGAGGCCAGACAAAAGCCACCACCTCAACTTACTCTTGCCTCCAGACACACATGCACACATACAGGTGCATGTGCATACATTCATGCAAGTGCTGGTTCCTGATCAATATCATGCTGTGAACCAAACTGTCTTCCTCTTCTGCTTGAGGTCCAGAAAAAAATGGAAAAATCCATCAGCAGTTTCCAAAAGGAAAAGGTTTGATGTGATGGATAGGAAAGGAAATACTCATCTCAGGCCACTGAGGAGGGCTGTAGAAAACATAAAATCAAGGTTGACTCATATCTATATTTCCTCCTGAAGGTACCATGTACTTAGAGAAGCACAGACATAGATATAGGCCCAAGCACAATCACAGAAAGCATGGAGACAACTTCCCTGGGGCTCTTTTGCAGGGTTTTCTCATTTGTCAATTTAAGAAAATGTTGCCGTTTTTTTTCAAAGAGGGAGTTACAGGGCCAAGGCCTAGAACCCAGACAAGCTTCTAAATGTCTTACAGGAATCACCTCACCTGAGATCTGGGGTCAACTGAATCAGAGTCCCAGGGCAACTTGGACTGAGTTCACTGGGGACTACTCACCAAACCTACTTCAGCACTACATATGAGGATACCCTTGAGGAGAGAGGTGAATGACAAGGAACCACATCCAAGTGACCCAAGGCTGCTTGAGTTCATGGAGAAGGATTACCATAGAGTTGCTGAACTCCAGAATGTCACAGGTAGAAGGGGCTTTGGGAATCATCTAGATACGGAATCTGATATACATACAGGAGTAAGGAAGAGACAACTCTAGGCTTGGGAGGCTTGTGAACTGACAGGCCTTTATTTGAATCCTGGCTCTACTGCAAGTACTAGTATTTGACCTTGAATGAATTACCTAACATTTCTATTCCTCAATACCCTTATGTGAAGAAAATAGGTTGGGAGTGGTGGTGCATGCCTGTAATCCCAGCACTGGGGAGGCTGAGGCAGGAGGATCACTGCAAGTTCGGGGCCAGCCTGGGCTATATAGTGAGTCCAAGTCCAGCCTGAACTATGTAGTGAGACAATTTCAAAGTATAAAAAGAAAGAAGAAAGAAAGAAAAAAAGAACATAAGAAGGAGAAGAAGCCCTCTGTAGAAGTATTTTGAGGATTTAGTGAGATAATCCATAGAAAAATTTAGCATAATGCCTGGTATGCAGTAGGTTTTCAATAGTGTCTTTTAATCAAGTAGTGTTGTGGTTGAATTCTCACTCTTCCATTACTAGCTATTTTACTTTGAGCAAGCCACTTTAGGTCTTAGAGTGCCTTAATGGGACTAATCCTATTTCACAGAGTTGTTGTGAGAATTCAGTGGGAATTATTAATACACATAAAAGTTGAGCATGATGCTAGGCACACAGTAAATGCTTAATAAATATTGGCAGAGTCTAAATTGGCATATCACTAGGATGTGAGATCTAGACTGTTTTCCCAGAGCTGTGCTATAGCACCCCACACACTCCTGCCTCATCCTTCATGTGACTGGTCAGACAAATGAGTGCAGCCTTAGCAGCTCAGGCAAGGTGAATTTGTTCTCAACCATGGCTTTGGGTTTTGGCTACATTAGTACTGGGCTAGTCTCACCTGCAATTCCTCAGCCACAGATAAAACAGTTCATGTCTAATGAAGTAAGCACCTACCCTCCTCCCGAGAGCAAACATTCCCATTCCAGCAGCCAATCCTAACACTCCTGGAGCCTCTAGCCATTTTCCTTCTCTCTGGGCCCAAGGTGAGAGGCAAGGAGCAAGAAGGTTGGGGTCTGGGGGAGAGAGACATTTTATCTCTTATTGACCAATCGGGGGACACTTTCACCTTATGTCTGGCCTGTATCCTGTGAAGGCTTCTATTGAATCTCTAATGGACATCAAGGTTTGTAGGTTGGGGAGGACACTGAACAATACTCAAAGCATAGAAAGCTTCCATTGCTTGACAGGGTCCTTTAGGGGGACAAGTTGGGAGGAATTGACCATCTGTCAAATCTTTCCCTTACACTCAAATCTGAGTCTTTCAGGCATCTAAAAGTGACTCTTAAGCAACTGCTTTTTGCCTTAAGTACCCACTGTTTGTAAAAAACTTAAAGAAATAGGTGGGTTTTGTACTCCAATACATGGATTGACTACCAAGCAGGATTATTGTGACTATTGCTAGTCTATCCTCTATCACTGTCAAGCAAATAGTAAATGTATGTGTGTCTCATTACATGTGCTTGTTTCTTCACATGTAAAATGAAGTGATGGTCTATATGATTGCTTTCTAGAAACTGAATCCTCAACTCAATGAACCAGGGTTCAAGCCTGGCTCTACTTTGCATACACACACACACACACACACACACACAAACCTAATTTATCCTCACCACATCCACACTCACACCCATACATATCCATATATGCATACATATACATACTTTCACAAATTTGACATATATATTGCACAAAGCCACACACAGAGAATTTCTTCTTCTCTTCTAAATATGACCAGGAAATAAACACACTGAGGAAGGAGCTCCATTATATATTTATGGATAATAACAAGAAAAGGAATTCATATTGAGAGTAAATGATACTCAGCCCTAAGGCTGAAAAGGCTGAATTTCTCTTTCTTACTCTCCACTATCCAACCCCAACACACACACACACACACACACACACACACACACACACACACACACA
>NW_004624836.1:6433199-6473725 GCF_000247695.1 Heterocephalus glaber | reverse complement strand
ACCCCAACACACACACACACACACACACACACACACACACACACACACAGAGAGAGAGAGAGAGAGAGAGAGAGAGAGAGAGAGAGAGAGAGGGAGAGAGAAGAGATAGGCTATTCAAGGCATCTTGTGAAGAATTCTTATAGCCCACCCTTTCCCCCAAAGCTGGAGCATAATGTCCTAAACTTACAATGAACAGACGTCTTGGTTTGCCTAGGACAATCTTATTTTACTTCTGTTGTCCCAGCAAAATATCAATGCTCTTTCACTGTCAAAAACATTGTAGTCTGGATAAGTAATATGATAACCCTATTTAAACCCCTCCTTGAGACAGGTCTTTTGCAAATGGGAAGGGGACCAAGAAACAGAGGAAGGGGGGATGGGAAGGAGAAGTAGAAAGAGTTAAGATGTGTCATATACTTCATATACATGTACCAAATAACTACAATGAAAGTAGTCATTATGTATCACAAACATATACTAAAAAAAAAATAAGTAAACCCCTCCTCACTCTGAGCCATGGCTGGGCTACTTAGAATGGAGTCTCTCACATCAGGCCCACACCTGCTTTCTTCCTAGGAAACCATCTTGTTGTTTAATAAAGCTTACTTCTTCAACTTTATCACTAGGGATACTATTTAGTGTTCCAACTTTCCAATTAAGCAAAACAATTTACTGACGTACATTCCAGAGATTGAGGGGAAGCTGAGGTACTCTGTCATTTGATTTGAGAAGTTATCTTGCCACCAAAATTCCAGTTGGCCACAAAGTGGGCATTAGGTCTTCTCTTTTTGGTCTCACCCCACTTAACATCCCCAGCTATGCTTTTCCTGCTTATAATCCTCCATGCTCTCACTTTCTGCTGCCTTTTCCTCCCCTTCTTACCTCCCAAAACATCAGGCTTTGATGATCCCAGCCTCCCTACGAAGCAAATATACTCCTTAGTACCACATTCCCCACACCTTAGACTCAGAGCTCCTTGGAATAAAAAGAAATGGCAAAGGAAAAACAGAAACAGGGAGAGGAAGAGATTCAACTTAATTTAGGCTTTGTAACTAATTTTCATTAGCCTCTTGCACAATTTCTTTTAGCCTCACAGAATGTGTGCCAGTGACTATTTTTGTGGCTACATTAACTTTGTTTTGAAAAAAATCTGAAAATGCTATCAGCTCTTTGCAAACATGACTATATAAATATATTGTATAGGATAGAGTCATGGTGCTATTCACAGAGTAACAGGATGTTCTCCAGACGTGTATACCACATAATCTAGTTTAAGTTTTAGCAGCAACTGTATTAATGTGCAAACAAGATGGAGGCAAGGAAGAGGCCCCAGCAACAGTAAAAAGCGACATTAGTAGTATGAAGTAGGGGAATTTACAAACAGGACTTTTCTCAGACCCCTGGAAAACTAGTCTGGGGAGAAGCTGAATGGTATGGTATGCTCAACTTACAACCTTGAGACTGTACATATACACACATATGCATGCATGCATATATATATATATATATATATATATATATATATATATGCAGGTAGTACATATACATCTGCCTGTGTGTGGATATGTGGGTGAAAAGAACAGAAAAAGTATATCTGTCCATGTGGATAAATATGTGTGTGTGCGCCTATGGGTGTGCACTTTCATTTTATCTTTTGTATTAATTTTATTGGTACATTTAAGGTACACAATATAATGATATTTATCATTAGAAATTTGCACCTTTACATAATCCATTTTGGTTCTTGTTTTTTCCCCATTCCCCTGCCCTCCCTTCAACTCCTCCACTCCTCCCTATCTACAAAGACTTTCTTTCCATTTTTTTCTTTTCTCACATTAATTCCATTCCCTTCTTCCCTTACCCTACCCCTCCCACTTCCCCTTCTCCTTTATCCCTTTTCTTCCTATTTCACATTATCTATTATACCTTTTAGTCCTTATTTACACTTTCGGTTTCTCACACCAGTGAAACTATTCGGTATTTACACATGTGTGTCCTATTTATTTCACTTAAGAGTATGGCCTCAATGTGCATCCATTTAGCTATAAATGTCTCTAGTTTCTCATTCTTTATGACCGAGTAATATGCCACTTTATTAAAAAAACCACATTTTCTTTATCAAGTCTGCAGTTGATGGGCAATTGGGTTGTTTCCAAGTTTTAGCTATCACGAATTGTGCTGCTATAAACATGGGTGCACACATATCACTGTGGTATGATTCTTTTAATTCTTTGGGGAAGACACCCAACAGTGGAATAGCTGGGTCAAATGGCACTTCCAATCCTAGTTCTTTGAGTATCTCCATACTGATTTCCACAGTGGCTGCATCAGTCTAAGTTGAAACCCAATTTTTCCAGCACCATTTACTAAGAGGCTATCTTTCCTCCACTGAGAGTGTTTTCTCCTTTATCGAAGATGAGGTAGCTGAGTGTGTCTGGAGTTGTTTCTGCATCTTCTAATGTGTTCCACTGGTCCTCAGGTCTGTTTCTTTGTCAGTACCATGCTGGTTTTTTTTAGTACCATGCTGTTTTTATCACAGTAGCTTTGCAGTATAGTTTCAAATTGGGGATTGTGATACCCCCTACCTTGTCTTTATTGCCTAGTATTGCTTTTGCTATTTTAGGTCTCTTCTTGTTCCAAATGAATTTTTGGAATTTTTTCTCCAGGTCTGTAAAGTATGCTGCTGGGATTTCAATTGGGATTGCATTGAATTTATATAGCAATTTTGGAAGTATGGCCACTTTCACTATGTTGATTCTTCCTACCCAGGAGCAGGGGATGTCTTTCCATTTTCTGATATCATCTTCAATCTCTTTTTTCAGAGTGCTATAGTTTTCAGAGTAGAGGTCTTTGATTTCTTTTGTTAGCTTGATTCCTAGGTATTTCAATTTTTTGAATGCTATTGTGAAAGGAATGGATCACCCCATTTCTCTCTCAGTGACTCTATTTTTTGTGTACAAAAAAGCTATTGATTTTTGTGTATTGACCTCTTCTGGAAAATACAGAAGAAATGGACAGATTCCTAGATATGTGTGAATTACCAAAGTTGAAAAAAGATGACCTAGAAATTCAAAACAACCAAATATCAGGTGGGTCCCTGGCTGTGGCCAATGGTGTGGTGGTGGATCTCTGGCTGAAGCCCCCACACCCGTGCAGCTCCTCTCTGGGTGGACTCCTGGCCCGTGTGGGTGTGCTGGAGCCTTTGGAGTCAGGGCAGACCCTGACTCAAATCTGTGTGTAGCTGCACTGGTTTGGCCCACCCAGCTGCTCCCCGAAATCTGCATGCACTCATCAATGGAATGGAGGGCCTCTGGAGAAAGCTCGGGAGCCCATGCAGCTCCTTTCTGGGTGGAACCCCAGTTTGGGCAGTAGTGCAGGAGCTTCTGGGGTCTGGGCAGATCCCTGACTGGGTTCCGCTCACAGTTGTGCTGATCTGGGGTCCCTGTGATCTGCACACACTCACCGATGGAATGGCAGGCCTCTGGCAGAAGCCAGTGCGCCTGTGCCAGGTGGGCACTTTCAATTGTCTATGGCATGAGTTCACCCTTAAAGTCGGATGTATTATGTAAAATGTTATACATATGATATGTTGCTTATACATGCGTGCATCATAAGTAATGTCTCAATCCAACTTTCCATACCTAAGCACATATACAAGTCTACAGATTAACTTACTAGTATGATAACTACGATGATTCATACAGAAGTTTCAAAGCAGCTTTCAAAGAATTATTACATCCATTCTGTCATGTGAACATCACACGGCTATGAGGTCGGGATTATGATCTTACTACTGCCTTTTTTGAACAAATAGAGAAAGTGAGGCTCAGATTTGCCCAAAATCACAGATCAGGAACACTGCAAAGCCTGGAATCTAACACTGGACTATCTGATGTCAAATTCCGTGCCTTTCCCTATACCTTTAAGAGCTTTCAGTGATACAAACAGCCTGTTTCAGCACATGTACCATAGGTTCATCACCACTGCCCTATACCAAAGAACTTTAGACTCTTTCTTATTACCTCACATCCCCAAAGCCATCTTTTCTATCAGTGGTGAATCAAATCTTATACAAAGGAAGCAGACCTCAAGGTCGGTGCTATTCTCTGTTGAACTATGGTCTAGAAAGTTGTCTTCACGTTGTTGGCCCTGCCTAGAGATACTAGACAGGTCCACTCGTGGGACAAAGATGAACCCTGGCCTCCTTGAACAGGTGTGAATTGGTGATACCTTGGAGCCAATGGGGTTTTTAAGAGTTTAGGAGCTGGAACAATAGATTTTTTTCTTCCCTATGCTCTCTTCTGGCTGGCTGTAGATCTATCTCCTCCTAAAAGCTGCAGGCTCCCAACATCTGGTCTGACAAGTTCCACTTGAGCCTTCCATGCTTGGGGCATTCTATGAAGAGGGCTAGCTACCCCTGAATGTGAATGATGCTATCCCTGGGCAAAGTAGCAAATGAATCCATCTGGGGTTCTGCTGACCTTCTTTACCTAGGCCACTGGTTGCTTCAGTTGTTTGGCCAGCAAATCTATAAAAAAAAATAATACTTGGACTCTTTAACCATAAAACTATCATGTTGTTCACCATTTGGATGATTAGAATCTGGTCAAGTTTTGTAGTGACTACAAGGTTTCCAGGGTTACTTATTAGAAGTTTTTGGAGGAGTGAAGGCTCAGGACAGGAGCTTAGTCTCTTAGTTACCTAGAGGCAAAAAGTCCTCACCATTCTTTCTATCTATCATGATGTCATGATATCAGTCATCTCAATTTGTCACCAAATCTTTAACTGCTAATCTATAGAGCTTCCTGCCAGGGGTCTTATTGGGACTTCCAGGTCTTGTCTTTCCCTATCCTCAGAAGATAAACCATTTCTCCAAGTAACAGATGGGAGATCCCAACTGGAAAAAGCTCATGGGGTTTGCAGGGTAAGCTCTTAAGAGCTGGGACACAGAGCACCCTGTTGTGGAAGGAGCTGCTTGAATGCAGAAGTGTTGCTTGTGGATATATAGACCATTTAGTCACTAGTTCCTTACAGAAATTAAAGAGTTTACAGATTGCTGTGGCCATTACAATATTACTCAACATATGAACTAAGCATAAGTTTAGGATACTAGTAAAACAGGATCACTCCAAAATGAAAAAAGTATACTAGGTTTTTTCCCCCCAGAATTTAGCAATAAGATTACAGTGTTCAGGGCCTTTAAATCTAATCTGATCTTACATTTGGGCAACATCAAAGCAGCCCAAATGGTGCCTTCATAAGGTGCCTTTCCTTTAATTCCTGACTGGATAATACTGGGCTCCTTTGGGGTCACCTGGGGTCACATTTGCTCTTCAGGCCCAGCTACATATACTTATGAGCTGTATGTAGCCTAGTAAGTAGATAGTAAGAACAGCAAGCATGTATCTAGAACTTATCATGTGCCACATACTGTTATAAGCTGACTAGCTAGCTAGAGATATATGTATAGATATGGATATCAACTCATTTAACAACATCATATGGTAAGTATTTTTGTTATCTTTCTTTAACAAATAAGGAAACAGAGGCACAGAGAGATTAAGGGCCCTGCCCAAGGGTACACAACTGATGAATGGTGGAGCCAAGATTTATCAACACAGTCTGGCTCCAGGTCAGTGTTCACTCAAATTGGCTCCAAGGAGGACTGTCAGTGATACTATACACATAAGCCACAAACCCGTTTTTAAAATTAAAATCTTAGTCTTAGAAAAGTGATCTTAAAGTAGATATTATTTAGGAAAAATTTCCAGAGATACTGACTCAGTATATCTGTTCCACCAGATGTCATCGTTGTATTGAGGCATTTGCTCACGTGGACACACATATTTTCTCTTTGTCTCTCTTAATGGATTCTCCAAGGAGACATGATAGAGACCATGGAATACTTATTTTTTCCAATTGCTCAAATCTTGGAGAATCTGTTTTTTAGGTCCATCAGAGAAGTGTTCTCTTCTGTTAATCACCTCACCACTCCCTCCCCTTTAACCCCTTGCTAGGAAGTTCCCACGATCTCCTTGGTTTACAGAAAGCAGCGGTCCTAAGCACCTCTAAGTGTCTAGAAGGTCCAATTTCCTCATTTCATAAGTAGAGAAATTTGAGACCCTGGAAAGGGAATGAATTTGGCAAGGTCACAAAGATTGCCAATAAGCCAGAAGTAGAAACCATATACTCTGACTTCCAGTTCAACCCTTTCTCTCTGTCCCTTCCTCCCTCTGTCTTCCTTTCTCTCTTTCTTCCTCTCTTCCATCTCTTTTTCCTCTTTCCTTCCCTTTCTTTTTGGTTTTCTCTCTCCTTTCATTCCCTCCCTCCCTCCTTCCTTTTTTCCCCTTTCCTTTACTTTTTGGTACTGCAGATTAAACCCAGGGTCTTCATACTGAGGTACATCGCAGCCCTTTTAAATTTTATTTTGAGAAAAGGTCTCATTGAGTCACTAAGTTGCTCTAGCTGAACTCAAACTTTTGATCCTCTTGCCTTAGCCTCGAAGAGTGCTGGGATCACAGGTGTGTGCCATCATGCTCAGTTTTCCTTCCTTCCTTCCTTCCTTCTTTCTTTCTTTTTTGGTACTGTGTATAGTATTTTTCTTGATCCCAGGCAGCAGGCTTTAGCTATCCCCAGATCCTACCTTCCATGACCCTGATTTTTATGCTCCCAAACTTTGGGACTTCCAGCTATTTGTTTGTTTCATCATGCTTGTTATGGCTTGTGTTTTAGATGTTCCCCCAAAGCCTCAGGCAGTCATAGGTGGGGCTTTTTCAGAGGTGTCTGGATCTAGAGTGTGTGATGCTGGGATTGATTCATGGTGCAATGCTAGGATTAAGGGTTCTAGGATTAAGGGTGGGTGATTATTAAATTAATACACTGATTGGTTTGGCACCTGCCCTAAGCCAGGTAGCCTAGACAGAAAGAAGCTGCTATTGTTGCTTGCTTGTTGCTACTTCACTGCTGGCTGCTTTCTATCTGCCTGCTTGTCGTGGACTATTTCTCCTTTGTGATGTGCCTCTGCCATGCCACCTTGCCTTGGAGCCAGCCAACTATGGACTGAAACCTCTACAAACTGTGAGCCAAATAAACCTTTTCTCCTTTAACTTTGGGTGTCAGGTATTTTGTCTCAGCAATGAGAAAAGTAACTAAGGCAATGCTGTATATATTACTTTTTACCTATATACTTAAACTTCAGGTTGCTATCAAGTTTATGAAAAATTTTATTCTAGCTTTCAGGGAGCTCCTACTACCTCCATAGAACACGAAATTGAGAGATCAAGGTTCCAGTCTCTGCTCTACTAATATTAAATGTGCAACCTTAGCTACCCATTTGCCCTCTGGCTCCTATTCATTTACTGCACTGTAAAATGGGAACATGATTCTCTACAGAGCCTTTCCCCAGAGTGAAGTTTCCCCTAATAAATACAATTCACATTGACTCTTCCTTTTTCAGACCCCTTCAACACGGTACTAAATGTGACCAAAGTTGTTGGCATATGATGAGATTCAGCTGTACATTTTATTTCATAACTATCTTTGTTGTAAGGATCAACAAAAACTGACATGTAAACTATAATGTGTCACTCATTGAGATGATTATTATCATGCAATAGACTTCTCTTTTCTGAAGCTTATAGGATGTGGAGGCCCATTTGGGACCTAAGGTGAAGGACTGATAACTGCTGCTAGTTTTGCAATTCTTACCTGGGCTGCTGACATGGAAGAGCAGGTGGTGCAGGAGTGGGCTATGCCACAAGCCATTTGCAGACATCTTATTCTGTGACCCAATGCCCAGATATTCCCCAACTCCATGCCCTTCTCTCCAAATGTCCTCAGTGTTTTTCTCTTCTCCTGACTGTTTCAACTCACCCACTTGCTGAAGGGGCCCTAATGGAAAATAATGACTCACTGGGCTCCAGAGGGTAAAGATGAAGAATCTGAACAACAACCAAACTGTTTAGTTCTCAGCTCCTAGGACACCACTGCCCAATTTTCTACTTAGCTAACCCCCTTTCAAGTTTCAACTCCAGCAAATCTTCAATGATTCCTCTGGGCCTCGCATCCATCTCTGCTTATCCACATAATAATATGAAGATTACAATATTTAATTTAATACCTAGTTTTTACTACTTAACAGCGATGTATAGTTGTTTTGAATATTATATGCTCTCAAAGAAATTATAAAATTCCTCAAGGACCCTTCTACTTCTTTGGCTCACCCAGGGTCAGCCTAGCACATAGTAAAAAGTTAATGACTTGAGTTGAACCAACCAACTCATTGAATTGGAGGGAGAAGTTATAGAAAAGGCTTGTGAGCAAGGAGAATTACCATTTATTAAATACTTAGTAGGGCCAAGCTGTATGATAGATGTTTTATATGTGTCATCTCATTTAATCTCCATGTCAGTAATGATAGATGTTATTATTATCCATGTTTTCCTTAGAAGAAAACTCAGACTCCAAGAAGTTAAAAAAATTTGGTCAAGGGGGCTGGGATTTAGCTCAGTGGCATCATGCTTACTTTGCAAACACAATATCCTGAGTTCGATCCCCAGTAACAACAACAAAAATTTTTTTTTTTGTCAAGGACAGCCATGTGATAAGGCATCTGAATCTAGTGTTGTTTGTTTCTAAAGCCCATAGTCAAAGATTAGTAGTAGATTGGATGTCCATTAGTAAGGTGTTGATTAAATAAATTATGATATGCCCATGTATTGGAATATGGTATCATTATAAAAAAGGGAATAAGGGCATTATGGATTTAATGTGTAGCAACATCCAAGATCTATTTTGAAGTATAAAAAGCAAGATGAACCAGGTATGGTGGCACACGCCTATAATCCCAGCACTTGGGAGGCTGAGGCAGGAGGATTGCTATGAGTTCAAGGCCAGCCTGAACTACATAGTGAGACTCTATCTCCAAAACAAAAGCAAGATGGAAGACAATGTAGATTATAGTCCACCATTTGTACTTTAAAAATAGAGTATACACATACAATTGCTTGTATACATACAGGATATTTTGGGAAGGACACACCAGATAACACTGATGGCATCTGAGGGAGGCAGACTTTTCACCACTGTACTTTTTGAATTTTGTCTCCATCTTGTTCCACAAAGTAGTGCCTGAGTGCCTGGGGATAAACCTTGGTAAAGTTCAGGGTGAGAGGAAGGGAGGCAGTATGCCATTGATTGAGTTGAGGAATTCTTAGTGTACCAGCAGCCCATCCCTTGCACCCATTCCCCAGTCCTCTCACAAGCCAACTTCCACATCAAGCAGCTACAATGTTGACTAAGGTCATATCTTTCTAGTGCTCAGAACCAAAAGGAGTAGGTAACCTCTAGAATCTCTAAAATGTCTTCCAGTTCAGACATTTAAGTAACAGAAATTCAAGACAGTGATTCTATTACAGTACATCTGAAATCTTAGTCTCAAAGAACGGTGTGGAGATTTGTTTTTTTGTTTTATTGTTTGTAAGCAAACACACACACACACACACACACACCACATTTCTATTCAATTTGCCAACTAGCTGGTCTTCATGGAGGTTCCCAAGTGGCCATTGAAATACTTGCTCAAAACTGCTATTGCAATCCTCTATGAAGGCCACAAATCCTTCTGTGGCCTCTGTTCTCTGGGGCTATCCTGTTTAGAACACTGAGGAAACTGGCTCACTCCAAAGCTGAATACAAAGGAGCAGGGCTTCTTCTATGCTTAAAGTCCCCTGGCCCAGACCTTCCGACCCTAAATATCCCTTTCCTTCTTCCTTACTACCTGCAGGAGAACAGAGGCTCTGTAAGAGACCCTAGGGAGGAAGTGACACCCTAACTTCACTCCTCGAACCCCATCCCCCAGCAAATCCTACTAAAAAAAAAAACTTAGTCCTTGACTCGGAGGTTTGTGAGCTTCTGCCAAGTGCTGTAAGTATTTCAACATGCCTTGTTTCCTTGAATGTATATGACCTGGAATCTGGCCCCTCTTCTCTCTGAGCTCTAGGAGAGCTGAGGAACAAAGAAAATACAGCCAGACCTTAGCTACAGGACACCCAGGTCAAATTGCTGAAGAATTCAGAGCGAATATGGAGAAGAAATGGAGTGGGAAGGTAAGAAATAGAGAGGAAACATTAAGAGAAAAGTATAGTGATTCCATTTCTAGGGGCTGGAAAAGGATAATAATAACAACATAACCATTTCACAATTTACAAAGATCTTTCACATACACACAACCTCATTTGACCCTTCACAGCTCTACCAAAGTAGATACTTTTGTCTTATTTTGTAGATGAAAATACAGAAGCCCAGAAAGGTCATGTGGCTTGTTCAGGGCTAAAACAATCAAGAAAAAACAGTTTCTCTGGTCCTTTTTGGATTTAAAGATTATGACCCTTTTGTATACAGACTGGGTAGAGTGAGATGGGTAGTTACAAAAGATTATGCCTTATTTTCGTGAGACTGCCCATCTTTTTTTTACTAAACCTCTTTTTGGTCACCTTTTTATCCCTTAGTCATAAAGATACTCAGATGCTACAAGAATAAAAAAACTCTGCAGCAATTTCCCTTAGTAGTTGCCCCTACATTTGTGCTATGCATTAGGTGACATCTAAAAGCAGACATTCTAGACTTTGTCTGTCTGGGTCCACATCCTGGCTCTGCCACTATCTGCCATATGAACTTGAAAAAGTTACTTAACTTCTGTGCTTCTCTTCCCCTATGAAATGAAGGAAATAATGGTTCCTACTTCATATGGTCGTTGAGAATTAAACTGAATTGGTACATGTAAAGTGTTTAGTATAATGTCTTACACAGAGTTAATCTGTGTTAAATAAATGTTGGTGATTTTTATTATTACTACTACTACCATTACTATTATTATTAGAGTGCTTGGCAGAAGAAAGGAGCTAAATGTCAAAGAAATTCCACTGTGGAATGCAACAGACGCAGCCATTTTTAGGCTATATGCTTGATATTTTTTTCCCAGTACCAGGGAGGAATTATAGGAAGTCGTCTCCATTTTTCTACCAAGTTTCCCTCAAGATTAGTGACAACCTCACACAAAAGGGGCATGGGCCGTGAATAGAGGAAGAGTTCTTTTGTTTATGAGAAGCTCAGTGACCTGGACAAGTGACTGAACTTGTTACCTCAATTTCCTAGGCACCATGTTTTAAGCAGCTGGGCTAATTGGCCCAGACAGACATCACACACCCAGCCATATGCACAAATATACAGGTCTGGACACATGGGTGCATGCACATACCCTTAGAGACTGGGTAAGAGGGTGGGGGGAGGGTCGATCCACTGGATAACTTGGGCAGTCTGTTTGAAGACTGCTTATTTAGCAACATTTCCCTTTCCTTTTTCCCTTTGGTTGTATAGAAGAGAGCAACTAATCTGAGAGCTTCACTCCTTCTTCTCCACCCTCCCTAAAGATACTTTTACTTTTGACTTTAGTTAGGACTTGAGGGTCTGTCTGCTTCCTTCTCTGACCTCTCTACATCCAACTATGTAGGATTTTTGGCAAAAAGAATAGTGCTAAGGGCTAAAACAGGATGGATCAGAACCCCTGAAAGTACCAAAACCCAATCTGAAAGTTTCAGTTGGCCCAGGAGATGGATGACAATGATGTTGCAGATCTGAAGAGAAAGAGATCCTAGTGACAAGAATATTTTTTGAGTACTATTGAGTAAGGTCCCGTAATATTATCTTCTGGGCTGGCATCCTAGGGCTGTGAATAAAGGAAGAAATGACAAAAAAGAATTTTATAGCAGTTACTATCTTACTATAAAAATCCAGGGGTAATGGCTTCCATACTCTTGAGCGCTCTGTAGAAAGTCATCCTTCACTCAGAGATTGGAGAGCAAGAGAGAAGAGAAAGGAAAAAGGGGGAAGGGATGGCCCTGTGGGATGTATAGTAGTGGGCTTGAGACCCCTGCTGGAGATGGGCCTGTACAATATCTTAAACCTCAGATATTCTTCTAACTAAGCAATGGAAAGAAAAGAGAGAGGACAATATTGGGAGGAAACAGGGTGGCACATCTAGAAAACATGATAAAAATGTACTGTGAAAATAGGATGAGTTGAGAAAAATATGGTTGTAAGGCAATCTCATGCTTTCCTCTTCCACCAACCCCGGAAACTGGAGCCAAGTAGAGAATAGGGGAGGAAAAGACTGCCAGGATGAAAAGGCTAGATTTCCTCAAGGCACCCAAACAGGCCACATTCCCCACCTACAAATAAATGGCAAGTGATTTCATATTAGCAGCCACAGCATCCACATTCAGAACAGGCAGTTGCACATCCCTTGGTACATTCCTCTGTCACCCCTGAAACCAGAGAGGTCTGGGGTGACCTAAACCCTCTTCTTAATAACTACTGAATGCTAAGGAGAGATGCAGGATAAAGAGAGGATGAAGGTAGAAAAAATATGCAATAAATGTTTCCCAGTCCCACAGTAAGGATAGCAAATGGGTCCAGGCCAAGAGGTACAACCCAAGCTCCCCGTATTTTCTTTGTTACCCTCACCTAGTAAGTTTCCCAGGCTGGGTCCTTTGCACTAGCTTCCTATAACCCCCTATAGAAGCCTCTGTTACATTGAACATGACTCCATAGTCAGATGGGAAAAGACTTCTTTCAGATAGAATACTCACAATCTATGGTTTAGGGAGTGTGTGTGTGTGTGTGTGTGTGTTTGTATGTGTATCTGCGTCTGTATGTTTTAAGAAAAAAACCTTATCTCTAAGATTTATTCATTCAATTCCAGGTGGGACAGTTCCTTTCAAGACAGGAAATGCTACTTTATTGTTCACATAATCTGAAAAGAGCTAATATAATGATTCTCTTTTCAAAATGCAACAAAACAAAAAAGATACTGGCAGGAAAACCAGTGCAGTCTCCTGGGAAACTGGTCTGCTCAAAGGTTGAGATGGCGTCCTTTTTGTAGTTTTGTAAATGTTGACAGCCCAGCTGTTTGTTCATTTTTCACAATACTGAAGTAAATACTACCAATGACAAGAAAATATACATCCAAGGAAAAGTAGAGAGAGAGCTCTCTGTCTGCTACTTAATTGGCATACTCTCAGCTAAGTCTTAAGTGAAGCTGAAGTTGATCAGGGATTGTGGACATCTAAGAGGGTCTTCTCCAAGATCACAAACAGCAGCCCTCCTCACCCCCACCACAGTGGGATCCAGACAGCAGCCCTGAGCTAGCTATAAAAATGCCCTGCTTGAAGCCCCCTGAAGAGAACCTGTGTTTCACATTTAATAATCTTGGTTTACTCTCTAGCCTGAAGTAAGAGCAAGCCAAGGTCACACTGACCATGCATTTCTGAGAAATGAGAGCAAGCTGCAGGAAATTAAATTTCAGAGAAGGGTCCAAACTTAGGCTGAGGAAGAACTTGTTGTTTAATGTTTTTGAGGAACAGATTGAAGTACTGAGAAACAGTAGCGTATAGACCCACCCTACTAGCTTCCAGCAAGCCAAGTTGAGGGAGTTCTTTTAGAGGTCCAGCTCTCTGCTGAGCAGACCACTGAAGGAGAAGCAACTGTATAGTCAGAGTTGCCCTTATATACTGAGTAAAAAGGAGTTTGCCTTTTAAACTATATCTATATTTGTGCATAGTCTCATAGTCTTTAAATACAAATGACACAAGAAAATGGTGTCTGGAGGACTTTTTCTAATTTTCCTAATTTCCTAACTCTTCCTCATCCCCATTCAAGCAGCTTTACAAATTTCCATTTGTCTGAATAAATCAAAATTTACACTAGGATAATAGTAAAGAGTAAGATGTCATACAATTCTGGAAAGATGAAATGGCAGAGCTAGAAAATTCATATAGTCAAACCCTCTCATCTTACAGGTAGATAAACTGAGGCAACAAGAAGTGAAATGCCTGCTCAGAGTCACAGAGCAAGTTAGTGCACAAGTTTTCTAACTTTTAGTCACTGCCTTGCTGGCATCACTGAGATCATCAACTTTTGGGGGTCCAAATTTGGCATGAGGTCTTACTTTTTTAGATTTAAATGAACATTTGAGGCCACTGTACAGCGATCTAGGAATTCAGCTTCAACTAGCTACCCCAGCTCAAACAACCGTCTTCCTGTTTGGCTTCCAAATGCCCCAACCTCTCATTCTCACCTTTCCAATATGAATCAAAGTCACAGTTTGGAGCCAGATTTGGTTGAGGAGGAGGCAAGGGAATGACTTGAAAGATGTCTGGCCAATGATTCTGTGGCCTGAAGCGGCACATCAAACTCTAAGCCAACATGATCTAGGTAAGCTGGATAATAGACAAAAGCCTTCAGTCAGTCAAGAGATTGGCAGATTTGCTCAAAAGATACCTGAATCCCCAAGCCAGGAATTTAATGGTAAACCCAGAAAGACACTGAGCCAAGCAATGAAAGCCCCTAAGATGGGGAAGAGAAAGATAACCTACTCTACTACTGGACCCATCCATCCTTAGGACTCTTGGTTCAGCCAAAAGGTAAAGCGCACCATTCTCCATGCCTAGAATATTCTGTCTCCATCGGAGTGTTCAATTAGCCTAAACAATGTTATATGAGTAGTGAACCTTCCTGACCATTGTCCCATTCTCCAGTAATGAGAGTCTTAATCCTACCCTCACTCAGGAGCTTGCAAAAGCCATGCTTATAAAATGCTCAATAAAAATGCCTCCCATCATATTTTATGGTTCAGTGTTAGACTGGCAGTTGAGGTGGAAAGTGTAGGGTAATGGGTTTACTCTGGAGCACTTTTAAAGACTATAGTTTGGATCCAATGTTAACTTTCTCCTGTTCTGCCTCATCTCCTAGCCCCCATTCCTAATACCACCCCCATTTAGGATTTTAGTAGAAAGCTGTGGACCTGCAATCAATGACACTTTCCTCATCTTTTATCTAAAAAGCTTCCCTGTCATACCAGGAAACCATGCTAGACCTATATTTTTCACAAAATTGCCTGGTTGCCTCCTGTCCTATCTGCTGCTTGGTCTGGGTTGAAGAACTCTAAAATTCCTCATAATCTCTGCAAAAATATAGGATCATTTCTTTCTTGATCTTTTCCCTTTTTTCCATAAAACAGACTTTTGTTACTTGCCTTCCTCTCAGGAACCTTTTGCCTCCCAGTCCTCCCAGCCAACAGGGAAGCTGGCTTCCCTCAAAACAGGTAAAGACAGGGCACAAAATCTACTGCTGGTGACACACAGAACTGTACATATCACAGAATCCACAAAGAGTGTAGATTATATTCTCCAGTATAGCCTAAATCCACTTCCCTTCTACCTCTTGCAGCATATTCCCTAGCCCAAAGGTCCTCTGGCATGGAGTTATCCTCCAAACATAAAACTTAACCTTTCTCTAGGTCTCCCTTAAATCTAAAGAACTTGAACCTTTTAAATCAATCAGTATAGCTTTAGGGCTACCATGATGTCAAACCTAATCCAAAACAATTTGGGTTGTGGGGTGCCTCCAAACACTAAATTCATAGATTTTTAGAGACAGAATTCATGTCAGATATTAGTAGAAACTGACAAATCATCATATAAATAGAAATGGACAAGGCACCAACCTCCTTCAGCATCCTCCATATGGCAACTGGGCAAATAGTGGCTGATAAAGACAACAGCAAACTTCTATTAGCTTTTTCCATTCTTGTGAGACACGAGGGCAGTGCCATAGGTGGCTGGGAAATTTTGAGTAAACTGCAGTGTGGGCAGACAGAGACATTTGGAATCTCAAAATATAAATGGTGGCTAGAAAAAGCTGAGTGACTCAAGAAAGGTAGTATGAGGATGAGATTTTCTGGGAGCTCCAGAATATGGTAAGGTGTTCCTCACTTTTCCAAAATAAGAAACTGAGATGTTCCTGAGAGACTCCAGTATCAAAAATAACTTTAGTGGGCCAGGGATTTAGCTCAGTGGCACCGTGCCTGCCTTGCAAGCATAAGGTCCTGAGTTCGATCCCCGGTACCAAAAAAAAAATAACTTTAATGAATTTAAGATACATCATAGCAGGGACCCAAGCCAAAGTATTCTGAGACCCTGGGTACGTACCAAATTTCTTCTGTCCCTTCCTGAACTATACTCTTTATAATTTAAGCCAGTAACCTTAACTCTTCAGTGAACTTGGTCTGTGTCAGAGTACATACTGGCCACGCCATTGCATAGACCACTGCCCCCTTCCAGCTGCACTGTGAGGTCTTGACCGGAAAGTCTTAGCCAGCCCTCCCCCTGAGTCCCCTATGATCACCCACTTTGAAGTCTGTTCCCCAGCAGTAAATCTCTTCCTGGTAAAATAGTGGCATTTCCAAGTTTTATTACATGCTCTTTAAGGCCTCAGCTCTAGGCCTGCTGACAACACATAAACACCAGGGCCTAGCTTAAGCCCAGCCTCCGTTTCTTACCTTCAAGTTTCACTCAGATTTGCCACTGATTCCAAAGGCCAACAGCCTGCTTTCGACCACAGGGCAAGGCTCAGCCAGTGTTTCACCTCCCCAAGTAGTAACCCAGACAGCAGCCAGAGGCCCTACCCTGGGTGTCTTCCCCAGAGCCCCTGAACTGCATCAAAGCAGGGAAAAGGTGGTCCAGCAACCTTCACCCCAGAAACTGTTCCACACAGTCCAGGGAACCTCTCCACTTCTCAGGAGGCCTGGGTAGTTGTGAGGTTGCTCATGACAGCCACTACACAGTTGAGCTTTCTTCAAGTGGGACCTGCACACTGTGGCTATGCTAATGGGTCAAGGTCCGAAGCCCTAAAAGCCCCAAATCCTTCTGGCAGGATAGTATAGGGAAGCTGCAAACTAAAAACACAAGTCTATGGTTGAAGGCAGTAGAAGAGGCTCTCCAAAAGAAATCTACAGATGCATGCCCTACAATTCAAAGTTTCTATGTTCAGTTAATCTTCAAGCCCCTCAGTTGCAGCAAAAGTATATGCTGAAGGTTGGCAAGAGGAGAGAAACCCTAAGCTCAGGGGCAACACACCAAGTGGAATGTTTAGAGCAGTCCTGGGGAGCCACCAGCAGGAGCTGGACAGAGGGTATCCCAAACCCTCAATTCGGTCCTGAGACCTTTCACCAGAATTGCTAAAAGGCTTCTCCCACAAAGCGAGATGGCTCCAAGTTTTCCGAGCTCACAGGCCTCCCAAATGCGAGGAGCATGCAAGCCTCGGGTCTTGCAGCCCCTGACATGGAGAGTGAGGGCTATGCCCCTAACCTTGCTAGTCTTAGGGAAACAGACAAAGTCAGTCCCAAGCCAAAGTGGGAGTGGCGGGGCGGGCATTCCGACTTCAGGCGGAAAGAGGCACCCCGCGGATAGCGTAGAGGCACGGGGTGCATGGGAGGCCACCACTGAGGTTGGGGGCGGCGCGGAGAGAGCTGCAGAGCTATGCCTGCCTGCGGCCTCCGCCCCTGTGGCAGGAGACCGCAGAGACTGCCTCCCAGCCGGCTTTGGGGCTCAGCTCAGAGGGCACCAAGATCTGCTCATTCCCCCAAGGCGACAGAGGACAGCCAGGCCTGGCTGGGCCGTAACCACTGCAGTGAAAGAGACGTGCTCACATCCCCATTCACACTCCATCTCTCCCTTTCTCTCCTACAGACACACACGCTTGCTTTGTATTTCACTCTCAGAGAATAGTCCTCAGTATTTCTGAGGTTTTTGACACAAAACACCTCCGCTCCACCAAGGGAACTGAGGCTTCTGCGAAGATCCGCAGTACGGTGTTTCTGTCAGAGCCCGCCCGCCTCCCAACTCTCTCTAGTCATGACGCCCCCCAATCTTGCAATATCCCCCCCCCCCGCGCGCTGCACGCAGAAGCAAAGTACTTTAAACAAATCCAAAAGGTGAGTCTGGGTTTGTTCCAAGCAAAAAAGTTCATTGCTTGCCTGTGATCAATAGATGTCCCGGTTCCCACCCCCAGGACATCTTGGCCCTAGTCTCTACAGCCCAGGCTGCCCAGAGCCCAGCAACCCGCACCCTGGCAAGACCATGGGCAGAGAGCAAGGGGGAGAAGTATCAGGGGCGCTCTGGAGGGGCATTTAGACCAGAAGGTATGGGGGCGGCAGCAAGAGCATGCACCCTTGTCCAGAACGCAATGTGGGGCTCTTGGGGCCACTCACCTGCTTGGAATTCCACTTGGCGATTTTTCTCTTTTTCCTCCTCTAGCAGCATGGAGTAGAGGATCCCGACAGAGTTATGGATGCCGAAGATGGAGCCATTGCACCAGGTGGCTGCGAACACGACCATCCAGCCGAAGCCACCTTCGGGAGGCTCGAAGCCACGCACGGTGCCGCGGGTCTCCACTGTGGGCGTGGGGTTGGGTTCGAGCACGGACTCAGGCTCAAACTCCAGCTCTGGCAGAGGTGCGGGGTCCGGTAGGGGCTGGGGTCCTGGCTGGGGCTCCGGTGGAGGCACTGGCACTGGAACTGGCTCAGGCTCAGGCTCAGGCTCGGGCTCTTGCTCCGGACTATCCTCTGGCTCCTGCTGTTCGTGGTCTGCCTCCTTCCAGGGCCCCTTGGCTTCCTCGCTAGCTGGGCTTTGCAGCGCCATCGCGGCCGGGAGACTGTGGCCGCTTGGGCTGGAGGAGCCGCTGTGTGGCTGGTACTTGTTTCTGCCGCTGTTACTACTGCTCCGAACGTAGCTGCCGCCTCTGCTGCTGCCTCCTCCTCCCGGCGCCCCAGCTGGCCAGCCCGTCCCGCGACAGACGGTCCCACGAGCCTTCTCCTCCTCCACCTCCCCTATTCAACCCCCCTCCTCCTCTCCCCACGTCATCTCTCTCCTGCCCCTCCTCCTCCTCCCACCTCTTCCTCCCTCCACAGGCAGCCGCTACAGCCTCGGCTGGCTCTTCTCCCTGGCCCTTCTTCCTCCTCTTACTCGTCTATCTACCCGCCGCTGCCTCCTCTAAACTCTTCCCAACTACTGAATCCTGTTCTTGTCCAGATGCCCAGTACAGGAAAGATTAAAATGGAAAAAAAGAGCACGAACTGTCCTATTGTCCTGCCCTCTCCTCCTTAGAGACTCTAGAACCGGCATTGATCAACCCTGAGTCTCCAAGGACTACCCTGCTTATTCTTCACTCCCATTCCCTTCTTCCTTACAAGCAGCTTGCAACCGAAGTGGCCCTGGGGACTTCAAGAGGACAGCTACCCAATGAAGGACACTTCCCTGCGTTCAGGAATCCCTATGTCCCCACTTAGGCTTGAGGGTGCGACCTGGAGGGGACAGCCAGGGTTTCAGACAGAGGGTAGGCACAATCCTCTGGAGCCCCTGGCTCAGCCCCCCTCTCTGACCTGCGCACCCTCCAGTCTCCCCCTACCTCCGCCTTTCCCGGCAAATCCTGGCCAGGCGGGGAGGGGAGGAGGCGACTTCTCAGGGAGGTCCGCCCCTCCGGGCAGTCAATCAGGGCTTTGTTTGCGCCAACCTGCAGCCCAGAGGAGCCGCCAAGGGCCAGGTCTGGGCCAGGGCAGGGCTGAGTCTGGGCAGGGGGCCGGGCCAGGAAGGGAGGGAGGTGCAGTGGCACCTGAGGGGCCAGGGATCAGGCCCGGCCCGGGGGCGGGGGTGGGAGGGAGCCGGAGTTCAGTTCTGGCTTCTCTTGGCTCTGTCCCAGACTGGGGAGAGGGAAGTAGGGGTCCAGTGGAGCCAGATTGGGCAAGGGCTGCCCCGCCTCCGACATCCTGGCTAAGCTTTTCCCTTGGGTGCTGGGAACTCCAGGGAACCTCAAGTGAAAGGACCCACACCGTCCCCTTCTGCCCATCTTGTCAAGTTCAGAGATGTGGGAGCCCCATCAATATAGGCCCTACCTCTACGAGGGTAAGGGAGAGTTTGTCCCCCAGAAAGCTTATTGGTTGTAAAGGAGGACAGGGTGCTCTGTCCTGCAGGCAGCAGGGGTCCCAGCCAGGGTACATGAGGGTCTGTACGTGTAAGGCCCTAAACATGAGCAGGCCATAGTGTTGTTACCAAGCTACTCAGCTCCCCTCCTCCTCTCCCCATGTCAGGAGGGCCACCACCAAGTCCCTTGTAGGGTAAACCACATCTCAGTAATCCACCTCTCAGTAATCCACATCTCAGTAAACCCCCTGCCAGGTGAAAGACTGCATACCGGGTGGAAATGCCTCTTAGGGCTACCTGACCTCTTCCAACGTCATTGAATGGTCATTAAACACCGGAGGGCAGATGAGACTGAGTGGGAGAATACAGTAGAGGCATCCTGAAGGGCTTAAAGTACTTTGAGAGAAATCAGCCAATTTCACAAATCACTGAATGGTGCCAGTCAGCAGAGCAGGCATTGTGCAAATGGATAAAGCACGTTCCTTATTGCTTCCAGCTAAGTATTATCCTCAGCTTTGTGCAGGCACAAAAACTAAAGCAAAACTGAGGTCAGGGCATTTATTAGTCCAAGATCATGGGCTTTGATTTCAAAGACAAACTAAAATTCAAGGTAGAACTCCATACAGCAAAAACCTAATTTTCCTCCATGTGCATCACCACAGGAGTCTAGAACTTAGTGCTGATGGAAGAGGACAGAGAGGGAAGGCAGGATCTAGCTGAGATATCCAGCAGTAGGCTTCTGGAGAAAGTGATATCCAAATTGGACCTAGAGTAGTGGGTAGGATTCTAGTAGTTTGGGTAGGGGAGTCTGTACTCTGAGCTCAAACCACAGGGACATAGAAAGACTCCATTCATAGAAAGGGAAGAGAAAGCTAATCAGGCCAAAAAGTTTATATGTATGTTGCCTCTCCCAGGAAACATATGCATTTTAATAAAAATCCACAATGCTTCAGCCCTAAGGAATGACAAAAAAAATCATGGGCATAATGGGCACTGGGGCTAAGGTTTGCTTTTTAGTCAGGGATCTCACTATACATGTGGCTGACTGTTGCCCCAGAGGAATATTAACCTTAGTATCCACTTGTAGGAAACCAGATTGAGATCCTCAAAAAAGGTTATTTCCAACACTAGAACTAAGAATAAGTCATGGAGTTCTGCCTCCCATCTGAATCCTTACTGTGTAGATTCTACTCCCCTCACTGTTTAAATGGGTTTTTAGGTCACTGGAACAGGGATAACAGTGGATGATGACACCCACTGAGAATCTCCTGTGAGCCTAGCACTATGGGCCTCTACATATATGAATTCATATAATTTTCACAGTAATACTGGGTTGAGATGATGTGTCCTTATTTTATAAATAAGAGAACAGAGGCTAAGTCAGTTAAGTGTACAAGGCCAGTGAGAAGTAGAACAGGTATCTTTGCTCATTTGCCTGAGTTTCAAAGTATGTGCCCCACCCAGGAAACAAGATTATGTAACCACCATCCCATCATTCTGGCAGCACATACAGTACTTACCATTTCTACCCTTTTTAGAAAGTACAGGTGCTGTATAGTGGCTGCAGTACTGGCATCAGGAGACCTAGGTTCTAATTGTGGTTCTACCATTGTGTGCCTATGTGTGTGATCTTAAGCAATTTGCTTTTCCTTTCTGAGTCTCAGTTTCTTTATCTGCAAAATAGTTAATGCTTACCTTGTAGAGTTACTAAATGCCATGCTGAGAGGTACAGGCTTTATTTTGTGTATACAAGTGCTAGAGTTTGATTAAGTGTTCCCAAAGGCCCATGTAGACACTTGGTCCTCAGCCTATAGGGCTACTGGGAAGTGGTGGAATCTCTGAGAAGTGGGGCCTACTGGAGATAGGTTACTAGGGGCATGCCCTTGAATAGAGATATTGAGACCCTGACCCTTTCCTGTCTCTCTCTGTTTCCTGATTTCCATGAGGTGACAGCTCCTCTGCACACTCTCCTGTCATGATGGACTGTGCGACCACAGCCCTAAAGGCAATAGGGTCAAGCAACCACGACTGAAATTGTGAGCCAAAATAAACCTTTTCTCCTTATAACTTGAGTATCTCAGGTATTGTGTCACAATGACAGAAAACTAACACAAGATTGCCACTGAAGACTTTTTTTTTTTAGTTCTTTTATTGGTACATTTTAGGTATACAATTCGTTTACATTTATCATTGGGTGTTTGTACCTGTACATGATGTATCTTGGTTCTTATTTTTTTCCCCAATACCTGTGCACCCTTCACCCCCTCCACCCTTCCCTATTTACATAGATTTCATTTCCATTTTTTTTCTTTTCTCATAGTTTTTCCTTTCCCTCTTTTCCTTTCCACTTCCCCTCCCTTCACTCCTTTGTCTTTGGACCTTTTTTCCTATTTCAAATTATCAATTATTCATTTTAATCATTTTAGCCGTTGTTTACACTATCAATTTTTCACACTAGAGAAACTATTTGGCATTTACATATGTGTGTCCTATTTATTTCACTTAAGAGTATGGCCTCGATATGCATCCATTTAGCTATAAATGACTCTAGTTTTTCATTCTTTATGGCTGAGTAGTACTCCATTTTATTTAAAAACCACATTTTCTTTATCCAGTTTCCAGTTGATGGGCACTTGGGCTGCTTACTGAAGACTTTTGAAAAGGAGAGTAACTTCACCTTAGAGAGAAACCTGTGATGACAGTGAAGAGGATGGCTTACAAAGAGGTAAGGACAGCAGGCATAAAATGCATGGAGTTTTCCCTACAAATATCTAAACCAGAATTGGTCAGCAAACATCGTCAACAGCAACAGATCCTTAAAGAGTACCTATTATGTACAGACTCATCATCATGTTCTCCACAAGTAAGTGACATGTGGGTTATATAGCCCTTATTTTACTTATTTATCTGTAAACTTTGGAAAACCCCAGTGAAGATCTCCAGTGCATACTGCAAGTGGAAGAATTTGCTTTCATCCTATGCCTAACAGAAATGAATCCATAATGGAATTATTACTTATGCTGCTGATTACTCACATGACAGGGTGAAGCAGAGCAGTGGTTCCTTAATCTAGTTGCATATCAGAATCACTTAGAGAGTTGTGTAAAATTATTGACCTTTTTCTTTCTGCAGTACTGGAGATTGAACCCCAGGCCTTCAAACTGAGTTACATTCCCCAGCCTTTTAAATTTTCATTTTTTACCCATAAACAACAGGGATGAGGCCCATTTTCATCCTTGTTGTGAGGATTAGAAATAAAAATGTGGAAAGTACCTAGCATAGTACCTCAGCTGGAGTAGGTACTCAATAAATTTTGGCATATAGTTCACATTCAATAAATGTTAGCCCAACATAACTTGAAGATTACTTTTCTTGAAATAATCAGAGGAGGGGGACTCCTGTATTCTTTGGCATTGTTTTAATTCCATAGTCTAGGACATAGAGTATCTGAGCTGAAAGGAACTTCCCATGAAGTCCAATCTTCATTTGACAAATGAGAAAACTGAAGCCTAAAGAGGGAAAAGGACTTACTTAGAGTGACATCTCAGTCATCCTAGATTTTCCCTTAAATGACCTCAAATCATTGTAGGAGGTGATAGCATATGACAAATATATATATATGGTAAAGCTATCATTTTACAAATGAGGAAATTTGACTAAGAGAAAGATTAAATAAAATATTTTTATTTAATGATTTACACTATGGTAATCTGGCTCCAGAGTCTGTGATTTTCACTAATACAATTTTCTATCACAGCAGTCATGCAATTATATTAAATTACCTATTTAACATGTTTTCTCACTAGAATTTAAGCTCCTTTAGGGCAGGAAACATCTGATCTCCATTGAGGATAGATATTCACTCACTTAACAAGTGAGTGAATTTATTAAGCAAATATTATATACCAGGACTGTCTAGCCTCAAAGAGCAGGCCATACATTTGAAGCCAGATTATCTGGCTCTGTGGTGTCATGCCATTTATGTTCTTTTTGTTAACTCCTCCTCTTTACTAATGTTTTATTGAATGTTGCACCTTAGTCTCTGCTATGTTATGGAGCTTAAGGTTTTGTGCCCATGCCGGGATCAGTCTACTAAAGGAGAAGAACCAGTGAGAAACTTTGTGGGGAAGATTAAGTGTCAGAGAAATGATGATATCTGGGAACTCCTCACCACCTAAGATTTTTTTTCAGTAAAGACTTGGGGGTATTACTTTTTGTAGGTTTTTAATTTTGGTTTGTTTTGTTCAATTTAGGAAGTGCTCTGGCCTTACAATATCATTTTGTCTCCCCCCTTCTCTCATTTGACCCTCTAAGAATTCACAATCTAGGGACTGGGGTGTGGCTCAGTGGTAGAGCCCTTGCCTTGCACGTAGGAGGCCCTAAACTTAATCCCCAGCATCACACAAAAAAGTTAAAAAACAATTCACAGTCTATATAACAGGATCAGTCACACACATCCAGAAAGATAATTTTCCCAGCACCAGGTCAGTGGTAGAGATACTAACTGCTGAAGAGGTCATGAGAGCAAGGTGAGGGACACCTGGAAGTAGAGCTGGATGGAGTTGAGGGTAGCAGAGGAAAGGGTGAGAGTAGACTTTCTGTGCCTGCCTTCTCAGATATTGCCCAGTCCATCTTTGTGAGGAGGGTGATTTCTCATGATTCTAAGATACCCAAAGATGGAGGACCTTAGGAACCTCAAGGTACTTGTACAGGAAGATTCTAGAGAACGAAAGAGAAAAAGAAGGATGAAACAATGGTGAGCATTAGGGCCAAATCAGGTATCAGCAGTTGAGTTGGAGGAGCATGACTAGTATGCCTAGGGACCAAGTTTCAAGTCTAACTTGTTGACCTGCGGATGAAGAAAGCCAGTTAAAGGGCAGAAAAAACTCATTCAAATGGAGCAGGGGCAAGGAGCAGGGGCAAGGGAGTTGTGTGGAGGGAAAAGACAAAGAGGAGTCAGTTGATTTTTCTTCTTCTGTGCATATTTACACAGTTCCTTCTTTTTTTTTTTTTGGTACCAGGGATCAAACTCAGGTCCTCGCGCTTGAGGGGCAGGCAGTGGAACCACTGAGCTAAATCCCCGGCCTCACAGTTCCTTCTTTAGCATGGGGGAGGTGACAAAGGAAGAGGAGCATATTTTGTTGTAAAGTTCTGAGACCTGGAGATGTTAATCCACTTTCCCCAATGTCATACTATGAATGGAACCAAAAGGCTAGTCTCTTAGCTCCTAGCCATAGACATTGTTCCATACCATTACCACCTCCTAGTATGTCATTCCATGGGTTAACAATCTGAGGTCATTCCTAGCTGCCTAAAAGATAAAGTCCAAATTCCTGAACATGCCATCCTGGACTTTTCATTATTCAGGCCTTGTTAAACTTCCTAGTTGGTTCCTGGGATACCTCTCATAACAGGATTTAAGCCCAGAGCCTCATAGAACTCTTTCCCAGAACACTGTCTCAAATATCTTTGTCTTCTTTTCCTCAGTTTCTCCTCCCCAAGAAATTGAAAGACTTTTACAGTGAACAATCAGTGACTACCACTGGATTCTACCATTAACGTTTTCCTATATTTTCTTTATTACAGATTACCTATCCAGCTCTCTAGTGATACATTAACTATCTTGTTTTTATACATTGCAATTAATACAATACAGTATTACAATACATTCCAGTAAATTGGAGGCATCACTTCATATCCTTCCCCATGTATATTAACAAGAGTAATTTTTACAGTTTCTTCTTTCGAGGTAAAACTTACATACAATGTAATACAAAAAAAATTTAAGGGAATATTTGCTGAGTTTGACACATGCAACCCAACTCCCTATTAAGAAATAAAAGATTAGGGCCGAGGATTTAGCTCAGTGGTGCTGCTACCTGCCTCACAAATGCAAGGTCCCGAGTTTGATCCCTGGTACAAAAAAAAAAAAAAAAAAAGAAAAGAAAAGAAAAGAAAAAAAATGCAAGATTATATATGGACAATTTCCAAACATTTTCTTCATGCTCCTTCTCAGTCAAACTCTCCCCTATCTCATACTCCAGTGAAAACCACCATGGATTGCTTGTATCTATTCTAGAGCTTCATATAAATGGAATCACATTGCGTGTAGCTTTTTGAATTTGGCATCTTTCACAGCATTTTTTTTTTTTTTTTTGTGGTACTGGGGATCGAACTCCTGTCCTTGCGCTTGCGCAGGTGGCGGAACCACTGAGCTAAATCCCCGGCCCTTTCACAGCACATTTTTAAGATTCACCTGTGTTATGCTGAGAATTTAATTTTACTTATTTATTTATTTACCAGTGATGGACATTTGGGTTGTTTCTAGCTTGGGCGTATTATGAATACAGTTGCTAAGAACATGTATATGCAGGTCTTATCATGGACACATTTCTACTTCTTTTCAGTAGATATCTAAAACTGAAACTCTCAGGCCATAGGGTAAGGTATATGTTTCACTGTGTAAAATCTATATATTTACTTTAGTCTTTTGAGTGTGTGTTCAGTGATTTTTATTCATACTGCCCTGATGATTAATGATGTTGAGGATTTTTATGTCTTCATTGGCCATTCATACACCGTTTGTGAAGCATGTGTTCAAATATTGTGTGTTGTTAAATTGATTTATTTTTTATTATATTATACATACCCTGGATACCAGTCCTTTGTCAGGTATTTGTTTTGCAAAAATGTTTTCATATTCCTTGCTTATTGATTTTTTTTAAAAAACATACATTCAATATTAAAATACAGATAAAACGTGATGTATGAATAAAATTTTATGGGTTGGAGGCAGTAAATACAAACTATGTGCCTGAGAAAAATTCATATCTAGAATATGTAAAGAACTCTCAAACTCTATAATCATTTTCTTAATATATTGTGATGGTATTTTAAATTTTGATGAAATCTTACTTAGTCTTTTTTCTTGTTTGGATATTATTGCTTTCTGTGACCTGTTTAAGAAATCTTTGCTTATCCTCAAGTGTTATGGTTTGTGTCTAGATGCACCCCCAAATCTTTATATGGTCATAGGCTATTTTGGAGCTGGCAGAATCTAGAGTATGTGATTGATTCACAGTGCAATGCTAGGCCTGAGGGCACTAGGATTAAGGGCATGAGTGCTACCCACCCAAAGTAGTCTGAATAGGATAAAAGGGGTAGGGAGACACTGTTAAGGTCTCTTGTTGCTTTTGCTGTCTTCCACTGCCATGAACTGTTGCCCTACTGCCACCCTGCCTTGAAGCCAGCTGATTATGGACTGAAACTTCTATGAATTGTAAGCCAAATAGACGTCTCCTCCTTTAACTTTGGGTATTGGCTGTTTTGTCTCAGCAACAAGAGAACAGTAACTAACACACCAAGTCATATTCTTCGGTTTTTCTCTAAAAGTTTATGACTTCCAATTTTATGTTTGGGCTTGTGAAAACCTGAAATTAATTTTTGCTTATGGTTTAAGGAAAGAGGTGGTTCATTTTTTTCATATGGATATCCAAATAGTCTTATAACATTTGTTGAAAAGTCTTCCATTTCCCCCATTAGATTACTTTGGTTTCTGACATTTTTTATTGTTAGCTTTTTACATAGAAAAGTAGACTTATAGCCAGGTGTGGTGGCACATGCCTTTAATCCCAGCACTCAGGAGGCTGAGGCAGGAGGATTGCCTGGAGCTCAAGGCCAGCCTGGGCTACATAGTGAGTTCAAGGAAAGCCTGAACTATATAGTGAGACTGTCTCCAAAAGGAAAAGAAATGAGGAAAAGTAGATACATATGTTTATTCAGTTTTTACAACTGGAACATTCAGTCTTAATTAGTTCCCCTATTCTAGCAAATATATCAAGAAGCATAGCACTGCCAACATCCCAGAGGCCAATCTGTAACTAACCCTCTCCTTCCACTGCAGCAATAACCACCGTCCTGATGTGTTAGCATAGATTAGTTTTTCCAGTTTTTATACTTTAAATAAACATAATCAGAAATTGTGGACACTTTTTTTGTCTAAGATTTTCAATATTATGTTTATGCAAGTCATTCATGTTATGTGTAGCAATAGTTCATATGTGTTTGTTGTTGCATATTATTTCATTGAGTGAATATGAAAGGGACATTTGGATTGTTTCCAGCATTTGACTATAATGAATGGTGCTGCTATGCACATGTTTTCTGTTGTACATATGTATATCTTGAAGTAGAAGTAATGGATTGTAAGGCATGCATATTTTTGTGTTTTAGTAGATGATGCCAGTTTTCTAAAGTGATTATTTCATATATTCTCTCATTAGACCATATAAATATTTCCTCAAAACTCTCATAGGAGGACTTTTGGGAAGATGGCAGAGTGCTGAACAGCAGAAAAACAGCCTCTCCAAGATTTGGTGTTCAAATGCTGGAATATAGTAACATGAAGAAGAGAAGGAGGAAAGTGGGTCCCCATGCACCAGCAAGGATCTGAAGCAAGAACTGAAGACCACAGGAACAGTGAAGAGACTTCAACACAGAAGAAGAAGGTAGCAAGTGGCACTTTTTCCTTGAGCCCTGACTCAGTGTGTGGGAGGGGCAGCTCAAACCTGCAGATGCATGGTGACTACTGGCAACCCCAGAGGCCTCCATGGAGAAATGAACTAGTGGAATGGAACTGTGGACATAGCAGATTTCAGTGGATGGAGAGTTATTTGGGTTCAGATGTCCCCCAGGAGAGGGTGATTGGCAGGTAGCCTTCTTCCAGAAGGGCCAATTGAGCTTGGAATTCAGAGCAACCATGGGCTGGCTACATCTAGCAGATCCCAGTGTCAGGGTGAGGCAGAATTAAGTTCAAGTTGGCAGAGTTCAAGGAGCCGAGTTCAAGCCAGCAGGAGGCACATGGAGTATTACAGGCTAAACAAATCAGGTTTCAGTCTCACAGCCAGAAACCAGCCTGAATTTTAGTGGAACTAAAGATGCTGGCTTTCTTGGATTAATCAATCCAGATCTGGCCTCTGTATACCCTTTTTGTTTACCCATAACAACAGAGATGTCCTGAAGTAGACAGTCTTTTCTTTTTCTTTTTTGCTTTTGTCTTGTTTTCTTTTTTCTTGATTGTTGTTCTTGTCTTGAGATGAGTGTGAATATTGTTTCTAGATTTTTGTGGTTGTTCTGTTTTGTTCTACTTTTTATTTCTTCCTTTTCTCTTTCCTTCCTGTCTTCTTCACCAGGTTCCCAAAGATCATGTAATCTTTTTTTGTTCTCCAGCCTTGCTTCTAATCTGTCTTCTTATATTTCTGTTTTCTTCCTAAACTCCTTTTAAATTTTCTCCTGAGAGTGAAATCACCATATTGAAGACATATTTACTGTATACAATTTTCTGGTTTGTTTTAGGTATTGTTACATAACCACAAATATAGTGCACATTGATAAATGTGGCAAATTAATAGTTATAACAGTTTGTCAGGCCGGAGATTTAGCTCAGTGGTTCTGCTGCCTGCCCTGGAAGCACAAGGACCCGAGTTTGATCCCTAGTACCAAAAAAAAAGTTACTGAGACAATAGTTATAACAGTTTGTCATTTTCTAGACTGCGTTTGATGCTATTGTTATTCCTGATTGTACTACTTTAGCCAAGGTGATATAATTGCTCTAATCAGTTTTTATTCGTGGTATGCCAAGGCTAAGATTGATTAAGGTTCATAAACAATACTATAGGCCAGTCCAAAGAACAAGAGGCCGGGTTAAATAGGCAATAATTTCTCATCCTTAGTGAATTTAAGTGGTAGGATCTTGTAACAGACTCAAAACCCAAAAGCCAGCTACACCTCAAAGATATCTCTGAGAAGTAGTCATTTCCTAAGGGTTCTCAATACTAGCAATAAAGCTACCTGTCATAAAAAATTTACAAGCATCAACCCAGGAATTAAAAAAATAGAAAATGAGAAATCATCAAAGCAAGATGTAACACCAGACTTCAAGTTCAACAAGAGCAAACTTGGGGGGCAATGAGATGGAACAACTTGAAAGCCACCCACCTGATCTCTCTGGAGTGGTAACAGTCAGTAGAAGTAACAAAGAAGATGAATGAGGCTCTAGAAAAATTCAATCAGAAATAATTTCTTAGATAACTACAGAGATGGTGACCATAATGAAAGACATGGCTATTGCCTCTAGTGCAGACACAGATTAAAAAAAAGAGGAATTTAGGAAAATGATGGAAACCATGCACACCCAATATAGGAAAGAAATGGAATGCATGCAACAGATTCAAACAGATATCCAGAAGATTAAAAATTCCACTGAAAGTATATGCAGCAGAATGAGCCAATGTGAGGACAGAATATTGGGTATAGAAGACAAGATTGTGGTAAGTGATCATGAAAAGAAAGATTTTTTAAAAAATGGCAAGAAGCCACAAAAAATCATTCCAAGAGATCCTAAATGATGCCCACAAGAAGAACATAAGATTGATCAGAGTCAATGAAAAAAGGGGAGATAGCACAAAAGACATAAAATACCTGTTCACTGAAGTAATGACAGAAACCTGCCCAAGCATGGAAGAAGAATTTGATATACAGATAAGTGAGGAATACAAAATTCCAATTAGCCATGACCAAAATAAATATACACCAAGGTATGTAATAGTCAAGATTCCAGAAATTCAACACAAGAACAGAATATTAAAAGCTGTTAAAGAAAAGAAACACATCACTTATAAAGGAAAGCCAATGGGAATGATAGCAGACTTCTCAACACAAACCATCAAATCAAGGAGAACTAGGAATTAAGTATTTTAAGCCCCTAAAAGAAAACAACTTCCTACCCAGATTGAGTACCTCACAAGACTATCTTTCAAAATCGGTGGAGAAATAATATACATATATGACAAAGAACAACTAACGAAATTCATGACCAATAAACTATCTCTAAAAAGTGTTCTGAAGGGCACTTAAGAAAGAGAAAATGAAAACCACAATTTCTAGAACACTAATACAAAGAAGCCACTAGACAGGGCAAGCAATTAAATGGAGGGGGAAAGACAGGGAACCAAAAACATAATAATAATATAACAAGGATAAGCCAAAGCATATAACTTATAGTCATCAATGTAGATGGTCTCAATTCACCAATCAAAAAAAAAAAAACCAGGCTGGCAGAATGGATCAAGAAACAGGATCCAACAATATACTGCACACAAGAAACATATGTAACTCAAAAAGAAATTCATAGACTGAAAGTCAAAGGATTAAAAACAATATTCCAGTGACAGGAACCCTCCCCAAATAAAAGCCAGGGTAGCTATTCTATTTGAAGAAAAGTGAATTTCAAGCCAAGACTGATCAAAAGAGACAAAGAAGTTCACTACATCCTTCTAAAGGGAATAATCTAAAAGGAAGTGATAATAATCATAAACATATGCACCAATTACCAGCAAACACAATTATATAAAATAAATATTAACAGACATAAAAAGTAAAATAAGCAATAATACAATTGTAATAGGGGAGCTAAATACCCATTGTCACAAATAGATACACCAACCCAATAAAAAATTAAAGAAATATCAGAACTAAACCAAAATGGACTTAGTAGATGTCTAGAGAATACTCTACCCCACAACATCAGAATACACATTCTTCTCAGCTGCACACAGGATGTTTTCCAAAATAGACCATATACTATCTCATGGAACATGCTTAAGTACATGTAAAGGAAATGAAACTATCCCATGTATCCCAGACTGTAGTGCACTGAAATTGGAAATCAATGGCAAAAGAAGCCACATAAAGATTGCACAAACACATGGAAATCAAATAACATCCTTCCTGGACAACCAATGGGTCACAGACAAAATTAAAAAAGAAATCAGTTTCTATAATTGAATCATAATGCCAATGCAACATAGAAGAACTTATGGGACACAATGAAAGCAATCCTATGAGAGAAATTTATAGCAGTGAATGCTCATATCAGAAAAACAGAGCAAGCTCAAATAAACAACCTAATGATGAACATCAATCTAGAAAAAGGAGAGCAAATCAAACCCAAAGCTCATATGAGGGAGGAAATTATAAAGATCAGAGCCGATATTAATGCACTTGAGACTAAGAAAAAAAAAAAAGAATCAATGAATTGAAGAGTTGGCTCTTTGAAAGATTAAATAGATAATGTGAAATAGGAACCAAAGGGGCAAAGGGGCAAAGGGGAAGTGGGAGGGGTAGGGGAAAGGAAAGAAGGGAATGGAATTAATATGAGAAAATGAAAAAATGGAACCAAAGTACTTGTAAATAGGGAGGGATGGAGGGGTTGAAGGGAGAGCAGAGGAATGGGGAAAAAATAAGAACCAAGAGAGATTATGTAAAGGTGCAAATTTCCAATGATGAATGTCATTATATTGTATACCTAAAATGCACCAATTAAATTAATTAAAAAGAAAGATTAAATACTAACACTTAGCCAACCTTATCAAAAAAGGAAAGAAAAGACTCAAATCCATACAATTAGAAACGAAAAGTGTAAAGTCATAATAGATCATGTAGAAATCCAGAACATCATCAATACTTACTTTGAAAACCTATATTCTAATAAGATGGAAAATGCAGAAGAAATAAACACATTCCTAGATACATACAAATTACCAAAGCTGAATCAAGAAGATATAAAAACTCTAAATAAACTAATATCAGTCAATGAACTTGAAGAGGTAATTAAAAATATACCAATAAAGAATATTAGGAGGGCCGGGGATTTAGCTCAGTGGTTTTGCCACCTGCTGCACAAGCACAAGGAGCCAAGTTTGATCCCCGGTACCAAAAAAAAGAGTTCTATCTATAAAGAATATTAGGATATTAGACAGATTCACTGCAGAATTATACAAGAAATTTAGACAAGACAGAATGTTGTACTTCTCAAATTCTTTAATGAAATTGAAAGGGAAGCAGTATTCCCAAATGCAGTCCTGGAAGCAAATATTACCCTGAGAAAAAAACAGAGAAGTATCCAATGAAAAAAAAGAACTACAGGTCAATCTCCCTAATGAACATAGGCACAAAAATCCTCAATTGATCCTGACAAATGAATGCTGCAAATCATCAGGAAAATTATACACCATGACCAAGTAGGATTCATCTCAGAAAAGGTTCAAGATGTGCAAATCAATAAATGTAATACTCCATACTAACAAAGCCAAGGACAAAAAACATACAGTTATCTCAATAGATGCAAAAAAGATGTTTGATAAAGCCCAATACACATTCATGATAAAAATCCTACAGAAAGTGATCTTTTATCTAAATCTGATAAAAGCTATGACAAAATCTATGACAAAAAAACCAACATCACACTAATTTAGACAGAAAATGAAAGCTTTCACACTAAAATCAGGAACAAGACAAAGATGTCCAGTGTCACCATTCTTATTTAATATAGTTCTGGAAACATTAGCCAGAGCAATTAGACAAGAGAAAGAAATGAAAAGAATATGGATAGGAAAGGAAGAAGTTAAATTATCATTATTTGTGGATGACATGATGTTCTACATAAAAGATCCCAAAAACTTCACCAAAAGACTTTGAAATTTAATAACCAAATTCAGTAGCATAGCTGCATATAAAGTCAACACTGAAAAATAAATAGCATTTCTATATATAAATCAACTCACTCAAAGAGAAATTAAGGAAACAACACCTCATACAATAGCATCTAGAAAATGGAATACCTAGGTATTAATCCAATGAAGGAAGTAAATGACCTTACACTGAGAACTACAGTACTCCAAAAAAGGATATTGAAGATGATATCAGAAAGTGGAAATATATCCCTTGTTCTTGGGTAGGAAAAACCAATGCAGTGAAAATGGCCATACTCCCAAAATCCCAATCCAAATAGCAATGGGATACCTCACAAAATTAGAGAAAACATTAATAAAATTCATTTGGAACCAGAAGAGACCTAGAATAGCAAAAGCAATTCTGGGCAACAAAGGCAAGGCAGGGGGCATCATAATCCCTAACTTGAAATTATTCTACAAAGCTACTGTGTTAAAAACAGCATGGCTGGGCTGGGGATTTAGTTCAGTGGTTACAGGGCCTGCCTTGCAAGCGCAAGGTCCCGAGTTCGATCCCCAGTACCCTCCCCCCCCAAATCCAGCATGGTTCTGGCAAAAAAACAGACCTGAGGATCAATGGAACAGATTAGAAGATGGAGAAACAATTCCAAACACATTCAGCCACCTTATCTTTGACAAAGGGTGCAAACACATCCACCGAAATAAAGATAACCTATTTAATAAGTTTTGCTGGAAAAACTGGCTTTCCACATGTCAAAGACTAAAACTAGGCCCATGTTTCTCACTGTCCACTGAAATAAAATAAAAATGGATCAAAGATCTAAATATTAAAACAGAAACACTAGATCTGCTGGAAGAGAGAATAGGTAGAACTCTTGAAGACATTGGTGTAGGTAAAGATTTTTTAACAATACCCCTATTGCATGGGACATATTACAAAGAATCAAGAAGTGATATCTCATTTTATTAGAAAGCTTTTGCACAGCAAAAGAAATCACCAACAGAGTGAAGAAAGAACCCACAGAGTGGGAAAAATTTTTGCCAACAGTTCTTCAGACAAAGGCCTAACATCTACAATATATAAAGAACTGAAAAAAATCATACCCCAAATTTAAAGGCCCAATCCAAAAATAGGCTGAAATGAATACACACTTCTCAGAGGAAGAAGTACAAATGGCATATTAATTTATGAAAAAATGTTCAACACCACTGGTTATTTGAGAGACAAAAATTGAAACAATGCTGAGATTTTATCTCCAGAAGGAATGGCTATTATCAAGAAATCAACCAATAACAAACGCTGGTGGGCCTGTGTGGGGAAAAGGAACACTTCACTGTTGGTGGGCATGTATGTTGGTGCAACTACTGTGGAAATCAGTGTGGAGATTCCTCAAAAAACTAAAACTAGAGTTTCTATTTGGCCCAGCTATTCCCCTTCTTCATATCTTCCTGAAAGATTTAAAAACATCATACCACAGTGATATATTCACATCCATGTTAATAGTGGCACAATTTGTAATAGCTAAATCTTGTAAACAACTCAAATGTGTATCAACTGATGAATGGATAAAGAAGATGTGTTTTTTAAAAATACAATGGATGCTACTGTCATAAAAAAGGATAAACTCGAGACCTATCTAGGTAAATGGATGGACTTTGAGACCATACTCTTAAGTGAAATAAATTGGACACACATGTTTAAATACATTGTTGTTTCTCTGGTGTGAGAAATCAGAAGTGTAAATAAGGACAAAAATGTATAACAGATATTGTGAAATGGTAAGAAAATGTTCAAATGGAAGTGGAATGCGGTTGGGGGAGTAAGGAGGGAACAAGGGAGAAAAAGAGAAGAAAAAGTGGAAACAAACCTTTTGTAAATAAGGAGGGGAAGATGTATTGAAGGGAGGGGAGGGAAATGGGAAAAAAGAAAAATCAAGATATATCATGTACAGTTACAAGTTTCCTATGATGAATGTTATCATTATGTATATCTAAAATGTACCAATAGAAAAAGAGGCCAAAAAATAATACTTGAGACAGGAGCATAAATCATGGTAACTAGCTGGGCAAGTAGGCATGGCCTGTCAATCATGGATTCCAGAAGACATGTTCAAGCCCTGAACCTGGAAACAATCAGAAAGTGTATCTTCAATTCTTCTAGTGAGAACTCAAGCAGGTTTTTGATAGGACAGCCCAGATCTGATGTCATCCTAAGAAGTAGGAAAAAGATGCCAGTCATTTATTCTCATGCCACTGTGCTCTCTCTTTCTCAGTGATCTGCTTTCATTCTGCAGTGTCGTTCTTTCCCAAAGTTTAATTATTTTAAACTCTACAGAGCATATTTCTTTTCTTACTTTTTGTTTTTTGTACCAGGGATCAAACTCTGGACCTTGCGCTTGCAAAGCTGGGGGCAGAACCACTGAGCTAAATCCCCAGCCCCTCTTTTCTTACTTTTAAGAAATGTAAAACCTTGGCACCTTAAAAAAGCTCTCATAGCACTTTACAGTCAATTATATTTCACTTACATTTTTAATTTATATTTATATTTCAATTATATTTCACTTTCAATGATATATTTCACTTACTGGGCATATACTTTCACTTATTATTGGGTTAGACTATTTGTTATAACTACTCCAGCTTTGTGTCATGGTGCTTATCTTTGTAATTGTCTCTCTTAAGAAGCTGGAAGCACTTCAAAAAACTGAAACTCTAATTCTGTACATGTCTTTCAATTATCCTCATACTTACAGAGTGACAAGCACATAGTAAGCACTGTTTGTTGACTAAAATGGGATATGAATATATCTTGTATGTTATTTTGGAACTTCACCAGACCACTACAAATGGTTGGTCTTTGTCATGCTCCTAGAATGTCAGCTCCATGGGGGCAGGGATTTTTACCCCTAGTAACTAGAAAAGTGCCTAACACAAAGTAGATGTTTAATGATTGTTTCTCAAGTGAATAAGAAAGATTATTTGACAAAGTGGTCCAAGACTTGCCTTTTATCTTATCCTTTCCTAGTGTTAAAAATACTCTATTAGTGTGATTGTTTCTTTTAAGTGATACTCTTTCAGAATACCAGTCCCTAAAGAGGGGAAATTCACTCAACCTTTCACGTGTGTACTGTGATTGTCTCTTCACAAAAAACAACTTTATATTCAGTATCTATTTTAATCTACATAGAGATTTTCTGAAGGTGAGTAAACAATTATCATGCTCATTTTTCAGAGGGAGAGTTGGGGTTCAGAGAAACAAAATTTTTTGCTCTAAGTTACTCAGCTAGTAAATAGAAAAGCCTAGTCTTGAACCTTGGATTTTTTTGTCTCCATCCAGAACTTTTTCTACTTACAAACAAGTTTATTGTAAAGGAAAGGATGAGGTGTACTTGAGGGCTCTGGGGATGAGGATGGAGTAGAAAAGAACAAGGGAGAAAAATTAAAATCATGAAGATGGATGCTGAAGGGTGAAGTAGGGCAGATAGTTGAAGATATATCTGGTGCTCTGGCTGATAGGCCTCTTCCCCTGGCCATTGCTGAATAAGTCCCAATTTCATCAGGAGGGTCAAATCTGGTACTCAAATCCATAATATTCCCTCAGGGTGAACACTTACCTGGATGAGAGGGGGTATAATACAAAGGGTATTTTGGAAAGAAGAAATATTTCAGGCCCTTTTCCCATTCCACAGAGCATAACACTGGGTTTCAAAAACCCATCACTTACTTTGCTACTATAAATTTTTACATTAGCATATTAGTAGCTGGCTGGGCATCTCAATACCTTTCCCTGAGGCATACAGGAAACAATCTTTGTGTGTGCCTGATAGGTCTTCCACTACCTCAGCAGCTATTATGTATAGTAGCTGCCCTCTTCCTATGGTGCCTTGCCCCTCCCCTGGGTGATGTCATGCCAAGATGGTTGCTCCCACCAAAGAATAAACCCTTCCTCCCAGCATGCCCCTGGTCCCACCTAGAGAGTAACCTAATACTCGCTCACCCCCTACCACCTAGTGACGTCACCGGCTCCTCCACTCCCTGATCACTACCTCACTCAACCCCACCTCAGCCCCTACAAGCCCCACCCCAGTCTCTATAAAAGACTCTCCCTGCCCCAGCCATATTGCTTTTGTCTCTCCTTTGTTCAGAGACAGCCCGGCAGATCTATTCCCCTAATAAAGGCTTGTTGTGGCCTGGTCTGGTCTTGGTCTTCGGCACTTTTACCTGACAGTGCCCACTTGGTATGATGAAGGACAAAATGTGTGCACCTGTGCAACAGTGTCAAACTGGGATTTGTACCCACAATGATGCTCCATCTAACAGGTTTTGAGTATATTTACCTAAGTGTCACAAAGGGTTTAATACACTCACACCACTCTAGGGTTTGTTATTTATTTATTTATTTAGTTTTTGGTACTGGGGATCGAACTCAGGACCTCGCGCTTGCGAGGCAGGCGCTGTGTCTCTGAGCTAAATCCCCAGCCTAGGATTTGTGTTTTAGAAGTTTCCTTTTGACTTTTCTGGTAGAAGCAGCCCAATTCAGCACAGTGGCACATGAAAAACAGATTTACAAGTTTTGGAGGAAGTCAAAAGTAAATCATCAGATTACTCATGCATGGATGATGAAGGTGATCTACTTTGGTAAAATACATGTTTTCATAACAGAAGAATGGTGTGAGTTTATTATTATGATGATGATGGCGACTTTGATATTGGCCATGTAAGCCAAAGTTCCTGTGACAGGTAAGTGGAGCAAGAATCAACTGATACAGACACAGGGAATGCAGATCTCCTTGATTAAGATGATGAAGAAAACAGCAACGTGAGTGCATATTTGACTAGTTGAAATGTTGTAAAATGGTGACATAATCAACTGCAATGATCCAATGTTAGAACTAGGTCTGAAATTACAGTGAGGACCTTGGTAGGGATGAAACTCATTAGGCAGAATGCCAGCACTGCCAATAAATGTTGAAAATTGTTACAGACAAAATGCAATAAGATGTGAAATACACAAAGGCTGAAATACAAGTAAAGCATTTTGTGTGCACCAGTAGCCATACTCAGAAATATATTTATTATGACACCTCACTAGCTGAACTGAAAGCATTCATAGGTCTTCTGTGTTTAGCAGGGCTTTCTTATGGAAATCACAGGAATGTAAAGGATTTATGGAAAAGCAATGAGTGTGGGCTTGAGGTTTGTAGAATAACAAAGACACTGAGAAGATTTGTTTTCCTTCAAAATTGCCTGAGGTTTGACGACAAAACCACCCATCAAGAAAGAAAAAGAACTGATAATCTGGCTGCTATCTGATCATTGTTTGACAGATTTGTGAGTAATTCCCAAGCAATTTACACACCATCTAAATACATGACTATTGATGAACATCTTGCAGCATTTCATGGCCGCTATAACTTCAGGCAGTACATGCTAAAAAGAAAACCCCTTCAAAATATGCCATAAAAATTTATGCCCTTGTAGATGCAAAGACTTATTATGCTTTCAATTTAGAAATTTATCCTGGAACTCAGCCACCAGGTCCTTATTCATATAGTAATAAACCAAATGATGCTGTGAACAGACTTGTTGCCCCCATCTCCCAAACTGTTCAAAATGTGACATTCAACAATTCGTATATCAGTTTCCAATTGATGTTACATTTGCTAACAGAGCACAAGTTGACCAGTATAGGAACTGTATGCAGGAACAAAGTAGAAATTCCAAAATGAAATGTTGCAATTTCAAAACAGAGAATTGTATAGTACAATTTTTGGATTTCAGAAAGATTTACATTGGCCTCATATACAGCAAAGAAAAACCAACTGGTACTGCTGATGTCAACATTGCATCATGATGGAAATGTTGATTGGGAAATTTCAACAAAATGCAAGCACAAGATGAAAACTTTGTATAACAAAACCAAAGGTGGAATAGATGTCCTTGATGAGTTATGCAACAATTATGATGTCACTTGAAACACAAAGTGTTGGCCAATGTTTGTGTTTTACTCAATCCTAAACATGTGTGGCATAAATAGTTTGATAGTTCACAAAGAAAATAACAAATGCAAAATACAATGGAGAAATTTTCTTAGAGGATTGTGACTGGAACTCATAAAAGATCATTTACAGCAGAGGAAAACAAAATGTTTCTGCCTGAGGAACTACACAAAAAAATTGTGGAGCACACTGGTGAGCTGACAGTTGAACAGGCAGGCATAGCATCTCAATGACCTACTAAGACAACAGGAAAATCAAGAAGATGTCAACTGTGCCCTATGAGAAAACAAAACATATGTGCTATCAATGTAAGCAGTACTTTGAAGGGAGCATGCAATTTCGTGTATGAAGACTGCATTGGGTGTGAAAATTGAAACAAAGTTTATTTTTGTTGTAGCGTTCTATGGGTATTGTCCTTGTAGTTCAATAGGTTTTTATTTCTGATGTTATCTTTTAGGTTTTGAAAGCAAGTAAACAGCTGATGTGAAAGTGTTGATGTTTATTCTAAGAACTCATTAAACATTTGATATTCTATTTTACTGATATCTTATTTTCCTGCTAAGTACACATTATACAATATAGTAGGAAGCTCCTGACAAAACATGAAAAGAAGGGAGGCGACAAGAACGGCCTGCCACATAGGAAAGGTAAGAACATGTGCTGTCAGTGTAAGTGAGATGTGTGCATGGAACTTGTAGTTGTCATGTGTGAAGACTGCCTTGGGTATGACAATTGAAGCAAGGATGATTTTCATTGTAGAGTTCTATTGGTATTTTCATTGTAGTTCATGTAGGTTTTTATTTCTGATGTTATCTTTTAGATTTTGAACCCAAGTACACAGCTGATGTAAAAATGCTGATGTGTATTCTAAGCACTCATTACATATTTGATATTTTATTTTATTGATATCTTATTTTCTAATTATTTAGGTGTGATAATTGAAGTAAATATTTTTTGTAGACTGCTTTTGGTATTTTCATTGTCATTCATATAGGAATTCATTTCTTTTTTTTTTGTATTAAATTCTTTTATTGGTACATTGTAGGTATACAAAACAATTACATTTCTCATTGGGAATTGTACCTTTACATAATGCATCCTGGTTCTTATTTTTTCCCCATTCCTAGCCCTCCCTTCATGCCCTTCACCCTTCCCTATTTACAAAGACTTTATTTCCATTTTTT
>NW_004624836.1:6412222-6427414 GCF_000247695.1 Heterocephalus glaber | reverse complement strand
ACATGCAATACATATCAATAATTTAATAGTTTATTTTATTTATATTTTATGTTCCTGTTACATACACATTGTATAATATAGTAAGAATCTCCTGACAAAATAACAAGACCAACAAGATGTCAAGTATGACCTACAAAAAGGGCAGAAAAGCAAAACACATGTGCTGTCAGTGTAAGTGATATGTGTATATGGAACATGCTGTTGTCATATGTAAGACTGCCTTAACTGTAAGACTGATAATTGAAGTAAGTATTATTATTTTGTAGACTGCTACTGATATTTTCATTGTAGCTCATATAGGAATTTATTTTTTTTAATTAATTTTATTGGTAGAGTTTAAATATACATAATGATCACATTCATCATAGGAAATTTATACTTGCACATGGTATATCTTGATTCCTTTTTTTCTCCCAATCCTTTCCCCTCTTTTAACCCTCCCTCCCCTAGTTTTTTCAAAGATTTTTTCCATTTTATCCTTCTTTTCCCATTTTTTCTTTCCCTTTCTTTCTTTTCCCCCACCCCTTTCCCTGTTTCCCTTTACTTTTGAACAATTTCTTCCTATTTTACATGGTCTATTACACATTTTGGTTCTTATTTATGCTTTCAGTTTCTCACATCAGAGAGACAATGGGGTATCTAAACATGTGTGTCCGATTTATTTCACTTAAGAGTATGGTCTCAAGATGCATCCATTTAGCTATAAATGTTTCAAGTTTATCATTATTTATGGCTGAGTAGTACTCCATTGCATAAAAACACATCTTTTTTTATCCATTCTTCAGTTGATGGGCATTTGGGGTTTTTTTTCTAGATTTACCTATTACAAAATGTGCCACTATAAACATGACTGTGCATATATTCTGATGGTATGATGCTTTTTTTTTTATACCAGGGATCAAACTCAGGTCCTTGCATTTGTGGGGTAGGTGGCAGCACTACTGAGCTAAATCCCTGGCCCTGATGCTTTTAATTCTTTTGGAAAAGTACACAGAAGGGGAATAGCTGGATCAAATGTGACCTCTAATATTAGCTTTTTGAGGAATCGACATACTGATTTCCACAGGGTTGCACCAATCTACATACCCACTAACAGTGGAGAAGACTTCCTTTTTCCCCAAAGTCCAACAGCATTTGTTTTTGGTTGATTTCTTGATATTAGCCATTCTTTCTGGAGTGAGATAGAATCTGAGCATTGTTTCAATTTTTATCTTTCAGGTGACCAGTGATGTTGAACAGTTTTTCATGTATTTATTTGCTATTTGTACTTCTTCCTCTGAGAAGTGTATATTCATTTCAGATGCCCGTTTTTGGATTGGGTCTTTAAATTTGGAAGGGATTGATTTTGTTCAATTCTTTGTATGTTCTAGATATTAGTCCTTTGGCTGACTACTGGCTAAGATATTTTCCTATTCTATGAGTTGTCTCTTCCATGGGTTGTCACCACTCTGTTGGTCATTTATTTTGTGGTACAAAAACATTTTAATAAGATGAGCTTCCAGTTATTTTTTTGTATTATGTCCTGTGCAATCTGGGTTTTGTTCATGAAGTCTTTGCCTACCCCTATGGCCACAAGAGTTCTACCTATTCTCTCTTCCAGCAGATTTAGTGTTTCTATTTTAATATTTAGATCTTTGATCCATTTTGATTTTAGTTTAGTACATGGTGACAGTCATGGGTCTAGTTTTAGTTTTCAGCATGTAGTAAGCCAGTTTTTCCAGCACCACTTATTAAGGAGGCTATCTTTCTTCCAGTGAATGTGTGAATTTAGCCCCTTTGTCAAAGATAAAGTGGCTGAGTGTGTTTGGGATGGTTTCTGCATCTTGTAGTTTGTTCCATTGATCCTCAGGTCTGTTTTTTTTTTTGCCAGTTCCATGGTGCTTTTATCACAGTAACTTTGTAGTATAATTTTAAATCTGGCATTGTGATGCCCCCTGCTGCCAGGTCTTTGCTGCCCAGAATTGTTTTTGCTATTCTAGGCTTCTTCTGGTTCCTATTGAACTTCAGGAATGTTTTCTGTAGTTCTGTGAGGTATACTAATGGTATTTTGATTGGGATTGCATTAAGTCTATATAAAAAATTGGGGGTTATGGTCATTTTTACTATGTTGGTTCTTCCTACTCAAGAACAAGGGATATTTTTCCATTTTCTGATATCCTCTTTGATATCCTTTTTTAGAGTACTGTAATTTACAGTGTAAAGTTCTTTTAGTTTCTTTGTTAGATTGATTCCTAAGTATTTCTCTTTTTTTGATGCTATTGTGAAAGATGTTGTTTCACTGATTTCTTTCTTAGTGAGTTTGTTATTTTTGTACAGGAATGCTATTGATTTTTGAGTGTTGACTTTGTATCCAGCTATGCTACTAAATTTAGTTATTAAATCTGGAAGTTTTTTGGTGGAGTTTTTGTGGTTTTCTATGTAGAGAATCACGTCATCTGCAAATAATGATAATTTAAATTCTTCCTTTAGGAATTTGTTTCTGTTTTTCTTTGTTAGACTTTGTACACCAAAAAACAGTCAATGCTGAAAATTTTGGTGCTTTTTAAATAAATAATAAATATTAAAAATGCAGTACTTTATTTTTGTGATTTTTTTTCTGTTAAGCATTTATTGTTTAATATAATAAAAACTCATGGGGCCGGGGATTTAGCTCAGTGGTTCTGCCACCTGCCTCACAGGCGCAAGGACCCAAGTTTGATCCCCAGTACCAAAAAAAAAATGTGAGTGTTAGTAACATGGGCTGGGGATTTAGTTCAGTGGTTCCAGTGCCTGCCTTGCAAGCTCAAAGTCCTGAGTTCAATACCCAGTACCAAAAAACCCCCCATAAAATTAAAATTAATAATTCATCAATATAAATATCCTAAAAAATAAACATGGGTTTGTCACACCCGTGTTTCTGTGACTTTATGATAAAAAATGTGTTATGCTTGAAGATTTAGTTTTAGAGGTTGTAGATGTCTGTTTGGTGAGTAAGGGTCAGGGGTGGTGATAAAAACAAGTTTTCCAGGTCCTGTAAAAGCAAACAACCTATAACAAAACCTCTGTGTCCAGATTTTTGGGAAAGCATCATATGGGTGAAGAGAGTGGGTCCCCAGTTTTACACCCAATTAGGGAAAGCCTAATAGAGCTATCAGTATTGTTATGCAGTAACAACCTATTTCCCGCACTTCCCCTTGAAGTGCCTCAAAAAGTGTGAGCAGAAAAGAGGTTGAGAGAAGCTACATCCCAGAGATCAGTACTACCGAGAGTTCCTCTTGATCACATTCAATTTCTCCATTCCATTTTGGGTAATGGGTTCTATGTTTGTATATGAAATGAGGGATGAGGAAAATGGAAGAGATATTCTTGCTAACTAGTGACTAAGAAAAAATTTAAGGCCACCATGGCCTCTGGCTGGTGGTGCATTGTGAGCCGCATATTTTGAAGGGTACTTAATATCTATCAATTCTCATGGTTGGGAGCATAAAACATTGAGCCTTTGGATTAAGGGTATGGAATTTGTGTAGGGAAAGGCTTGTGGCCAACCTCCCCCAAAATACCTTTAAGAAGCTCTAAAAACATGCTAATCAGATGTTTACTGGCCTGTTTTATCTTTGGATTTTAAGCTACTTTCTATTTTCTAGACACATGATAGGTGCTCTGTAAGTTCATATTGAATGTAAAATGCTCACCTTTGAAATATAGGACCTAACAAGTACTTTGGTTTAAGGAGACATAAGAAGTATAGGACCTAACAAGTACTTTAGCTTAAGGAGACCTGTGTTGGTCCTCCTGACTGAGTTGCAGCTTCTGGTCCCACTTCAGTAAGCAAATAGTTCTTTTCTTCACCCTCCTTCCTTCCTATAGGAGAGTCTGGATGATGAGATTTCCTAATGCCCTTGGAAACTGGTACAGTGAAAAGAACAAAAGGGTAGGAGAGAGTTGACTTGCATTTAATTCCCAGCACTGTCATGGATTAACTGGATGAGTTCTTTGCCATTTCTGGATATCTTAGTGTCTTTACTTGACAATAGAGGGATTTAGGATGAGTACTTACATAATTGTGCTTTTTGGATCTATAGAGTATCATTTCTCAAAGTGTGATGCAAGGAAACAAGACAATTTTAGGTGTTGTCAGAAACAATCTTCAAAGTTCAATAGCTATAGGTGGATTTTAATGTGAATTAGAAAACATATGCCCAAGAGATTAAATCTGTGATGTTACATAGGATGAAGTTAGATTTACTTAAGAAAAAAAGAGTCAATTTAAAGGCATGTGTTAAATCAATAGCACACTGGCTGGTATAGATATGGTAAAAATCACATGGGATCACTGCATAGGAATTAAGGTTGGGCAGCACTGGCATCACTGCAGGGCAGGGTTCAGCCCAAGGCTCACAACTGTTACTGCCACCTCTACCCTTTAACCAAGAGTTGTATTTTTACTTTAAAAAAATCTATGACTTAAATATCCTCCCCCAAAATACCTCACCTGACCCGGGTAATCCCCAATCCTCCTATCCCCACACACTGGCTAACATTTAATACTCTATATCTATCACAAAAGCAGATCTTGAGTGTTCTTCTGTCCTGAGAGGTAACTTGATGACTAAGCCAGGTGACATGAAAAGCTGCCTACCTACTTTTCTTCAGTCCACTTCAGGCTCCAGGGAAGTTATAAGAAGAAATTAGGAAACTGCCATTCAAAGTTAGTTTTATGGATGTGAGGGGAGTAATAGTCTCCAGAGCCCAGCTGCCTCCTGGTGGCCATAAGGATCAATAGGCATGGATAGAATGTTCATTTTGGCCTGGGTTGGCATCCATTCAAGGCAGCCAATTTGAGAATATGGGATTTTCAGCAAGCCTCAAAGACTGTGGATTGGAGTGGGGGAAGTGAAGGAACCTAAGAACCCTTTATAGCTTTGGCCTCTCCACTTGAAGAATTCACATACTTTCCTCAGCCCAAGAACAGAATATAGAAAAGGGACCAATACAGTGTGGACCTTCCTCAAAATTCAGGCCAGTTTGCTCACTCACAAGTTCTCTCAAGAAAGGACTATTGGAAGTAGACCAGGTTCTTCTTATCTGGACCTGTACTCTCAGAAACAGTTTCCCAAACACTGGACTACATGATATTTCAGCAGATCTGAAAGACTGGGAATATTTTAACCCCTCATCCCATTATTTCTTTTTTTTTCTTTATTAAATTCTTTTATTGGTACATTGTAGGTATACAACACAATTACATTTCTCATTGGGAATCGTACCTTTACATAATGCATCTTGGTTCTTATTTTTTCCCCATTTCTAGCCCTCCCTTCACGCTCTCTACCCTTCCCTATTTACAAAGACTTTATTTCCATTTTTTCCATTTCTCATTGTTTTTCCTTTCCCTTCTTTCCTTTCCCCTGCCCCTCCCACTACCCCTACCCCTTTGGACCTTTTCTTCCTATTTTGCATTATCGATTATTCATTCTAATCATTGGTACATTTTAGGTATACAATATAATGACATTCATCATTGGAAATTTGCACCTTTACATAGTCTCTCTTTGTTCTTATTTTTCACCCTACATCCCATTATTTCTATAAGTACTCACACATCCATAAATTTGACAGTTTGTGTTTTCTCAAATTTTGAAATATGTTTTGCAAATAGCTTGAAAAAGAGTTCCCTAGGCCCTTCCACAAATCTCCTTATATACCACTGATAGTTTGGAAAATTCTGGGGTCACTTCAGCCTTTGGGTTGAATGTAGCACACTCATAACTGTTTGTTTTTGCCAGTATAGTATTTTTTAAATTGAGGTACATTTATCACTAAAAATAGTGAAATAAATATACATTCCTTCAGAAAAGAAACAATTTAGAAAAAACTCTTGTAATCAGCTTTGGAAGAACTCTGGAATCTGCTCAAAAACCTACAACACTCAAGGAATGTTTTAGTGAAGAAAGAAAATGTTGCTTTGTGGTAAGAAAATGCTGTGCTGCTTTATATCACCTGCTCTATACCCCGTGTCCCAGATTAAAAGTGGTTGTGAGAACAGTAGCTGGCATTCTCTGTAAAGTTGCTAGTGCCAGAGGACACAATACAGACCTTACTCATAAAGAATTGTGGTATGGGCTTCAACCTGCCTGGAGGCTCTCTCAAGCACTGGCACAAAGGTTTTTCTTTGTTTTCCTAACAGTGTTCAAAGGGCTCAAGTGGCTACCAGGGAGCCTTTTGTACTCTTCTACAACTAACTTTGGGTGGCCATTATAAGCCAATCTTGTAAATTTTTATATATTTCTATATCTTATATTAAATGTTTCTCTAGTAAGAACTGACTGATACACTGCCCCAACATGGAACCCATATACAGAGATTGGAAGAATATTTATTTTCCTTTTCCTCCTCCTCTTGCTCCTTTGTATTTCTTGTTAAGGAAAGTCTGCCAAAACACCAACTGAGCAGTAGGCTAATGGCATAAAAACTTCAGTTGGCCACAGAATGAATATCAACTGAAAAAGTAGTTTAGAAAAGTTAGTAAAGAATTAGCAAAATCCCCCAAATGGGCAAATTAAACAAGATTTGAAAAGGAACAAGAATCTTGTTTCCAGAGTTGTTACATTATAGTATTCAAAATTCCCAGTTTTCAACAAAAAAGTTATAAGCATGCAAAAAACCCCCAGAAAATATGCACGATACACAGTTTAAAAAACAGAAATTAGTAGAAAGAGTCCATAAAAAGCTTAGGCATTAGACTTACTAGGCAAAGACTTTATTTATACAGTCTTTGGACAGGCAGAAAAATGAGTGCCCTTGATAGATATAATGTAGTGGTTAATTGATTGTCAACTTGAGTAGAGAATGACCACCTGAATTGAGTCAGCATGGTTCTGGGCATGGAAGACCCACTTTAAGGAGGATTGATATTGGCACAGTGTAAAAGGAGAATGAGAAGGAAGGATTTCAGCTGACTTTTTTTTGGAAGAGCTTCATTGCAGCTGATTTTCCTTGGAAGCTTCTCTGTTCTCTTCAGAGGAGCTTCAGTCTTCACCTTTACCTTGGCTTTTGGTGCAGATTCTTCAGCTTCCAACACTGGCCTTTCAGCTTGGTGGCACACTTTTTAACTTCTAGCACCAAACTTTTGACCTCCTGGTACAGGCTCCTCAGTCTTCCAGTGTGGATCCTTTGGCCTCATGATGCAGACTTGTATGGGACATTACCATGGGCTCTAGGCCTTTGGCTGGATCCTTTGAATCTCTAGCACATGAACAGATCTTTTGCACTCATCTACATTTGATTCTGTGGGTGGTCATTGTAGGTCAATCTTGTAAATTTCTGTGTCCTGCATTAAATCTGATTCAGAGCATGTGTAGTCTTTTGAGGAGCTTTTCTCCAGCCTGTGGGATATATGAATTCCAGAAGGAAGAGAGATTAACACAGGTATAGAAAGAAGATTTGAAGAAATAATGACTATAAATTTCCCAAATGTAAAGAAATATATAAATATACTTATCCAAGAATCTCAACTAGGTCTAAGTAGGGTAAACTTTAAAAAGTTTACACTGAGACATATTTTAATCATATTGTCAAAAGGCAAAGAGAAACTTGAAAGCCAGAGGAAAGTGACTCAGTACATAAAAGGGATATTTCATAAGTTTAACAGCCAATTTCTAATCAGAAATCATGGAGGCCAGATGCAGTAAGATTGCATGTTTAAAGTGCTGACAGAACAAAATGTTAACCAATAATTTTGCATCCAGCAAAACTATCCTTCAAAAATGAAAATATTGACTTCCAGGAAGATGGTGGAGCAGTAAGCAGCAACAAATTAGCTTCTCCAAGATTAAGAATTCAGATAGTGGAAAATGACAACATGAAGAAGAAAAGAAGGATGGAAGTGGATCCTTGGGGCCCAGGAAGGATCTGACAGGAAAACTGGAGCTTACAGAGAAGTTGAAGAGACAGACCAAAATGCAGAAAAAGGAACCATCAATCTGCATTTTCTCCTCAGCTCCTGCCTCATGGCTCATAAGAAAGGAAGATCAAATCTACAGAGACACAATGAAAATGACTGATTCTAGAGGCCTTCTGAGAGAAATGCACCAGTGGAATGAAGTAGTGGATGCTGTGTGCTACAACAGGTGATGAGTGACTCCAGTCCAAGTGTTTGCCATATGCCCTGGAGTGAGTGCTTGGTCAGATGCCATTCTAGGAAGGGGTCAACAGAACCTGGAACTCAGAGCAGCTATGAGTGGGCTTCACCTCAGAATCCTAGTGTTAAACTTCCACAGTGACTGGGTGAGGGACAACCATGGGAGACATCCATGGTCAGGGAGGCACAGTCAGGACAGCAAAAGACACCCAGAGTGTTGTAAGCTAAATAACTCATGCTATAATCCCATGACCAGAGTCCAGGTTCAGCCTGAATTTCCATGGATTTAAAAGTTCCAGAACTGCCCCCCCCAATCCTATTGCTGGCTTGCTGATTATTACACAGCATGGATCTGGATTGCCTCCTTTGTCTACCATTGAGAGCAGAGTCATGTCTTGAATTAGACACTGCCACAAAATAGTAGACCCCATAAAATAACTACAGGCTTGAAATTACAGAAAAAAATTCTTTTTTTTTCTTTGCTTTTTAAAAAATTTCTGTTTAGATGGGTTTTTAATTTTTTTTATTTGTTTGCTCTTGTTTTTTCTTCTTTCTTCCTTCTTATCTTTTTCACAAGTTTCTTGAGGCTTGGATAATCTTCCTTTGTCCTTCAGCCTTAGTTCTCTCTTTTTTCCTCGTCTCCATTTAAAATTTTCTCCCCTTAATTTCTTCTCTCTTAATTTTACTTTCTGTGCAATTACTTTCTTTTTTTTCCTTTTTTCTTTTATTTTCTATTTCTTGCCAGTTTTTTGTCTTACCTTTACTAATTCTATAGAGATCCTTTTACTCCACAATAAGGTCCTTTGTACCACCCCTCTCTCTTCCTTCTCATATCATAGAGTTTAGGGTTTCAAAGTTTTCCTTCTGCATCCTCCATTTCCAAACACTAAATCTTAATAGAATAACCACAAAGCTTTGTTAATCTTTTGATAGTTAACTCTGTAAAATTATTCTTCAATTATTTTCTACCATTAGCAGATTTATAGCTGTTACATTTAGTATATATTAGCTATAAGTCAATACCTGGATCACCTTAATGTTGATATCATAATTGCCAGTTTCTTCTCTGAGTATAAGGATGGCACATAACTGGTCTTATTGTATGTTAATATCTAAGTTGTCTCAGACAATACTACAGCTATTTAGCTTGATATTAACAGGGTCACACAATTTTTGCTATTTTTCTGTAAGCCAACATTCAGATCACCTTTGTGACATTAACAATATCAGAATACATTTCCAAAGAACTTGGTTGCTGGACTGACTACACTGCATCCTCCTTTCTCAAAATAAGGTGATCAGTCTTGGGGCTGTGGTAAAAGATTATAGTTAGCCATACCCAAAGTGCATTACTGAAAAGCAACTAAGGAGATCTCTATACAAGTAACAAAGTCTTTAGACTATGAGAATCCACAAACCTCAACACAACACAACACAAAACAAAACAAACAAAAAAATCCAAATGAACAAAAAACAATAGAAACATGGGAAGAAAAGGTAACAAAATATCTCCCAAAAGCCTTAACTCTCTCAAAGCCAATTCAAGTGGCACCAAGGGACAGAATAGTATAAGCCACATACTTAAATTACTTAAAAGTATAGCAGGGGAGGTTAGAAAACAGCTTGAAGAGATACTAAGCAGGATTAGAGAAGATATAACAAAACATATAATGGAAATAATAAAAAATATGCAAGTGGTCTCAGAAGACACTAAAAGAAAACTAGATGAGCTAAACAAGATAAAAAAATATGAATGAACTGTTCACTAAGAATTAGAGAGCACGAAAAGGTTTCAATCAGAAATACAGGAGATTAAAACCATACTGGAAATATGGGCAGCAGGACATACCAGTGTGAGGACAGAATTTCAGAACTGGAAGGCAATGATGCTGTCAAAGATAAACTTCTCAAAGACACTTTAGGAATAAGAGAAAATTAAAAACTGATTCAACAACTGCTATATGATGCAAAGAAGACTAAGCAAAATTGGAATAAGTGAAAAATCAGAAGACAACACAAATCGCATAAAAACCTGTTCACAGAAATAATGGTGGAAAATTTCTGAAATATAGGGAAAGAAATAAATGTGCAGATAAGTGAGGTATATAGAACACCAAATAGCCACAAATGAAAGAAAAACTATTCATGCTACATTATACTCAAAATTCCAGAAGTTCATAAGAGGGACAAAAATCTTAAAAGCTGTTACAGAAAGGCAACAAATCACATACAAATGTAAACCCATTGGAATAACACCAGACTTCTCTACACAAACCTTAAGATCCAGGAGGGCTTAGAGTGAACTGTTTTAATCCCCAAAATATCACAACTTCCAACCCTTGCTTATGTATGCTACAAAACTTTCCTTTAAGATTCATGGAGAAATATGGTATTTCTATGACAATATTCCATGCAATAGAAACCCATAAAAAGTAGAAATTTCTATTCTAATTTCAGAGAAAGTGGATGGATTTCAAGCTACAATGGATGAGAAGGGACAAAGAAGGTTAGTACACATTAGTTAAGGGAATGATTCAACAAGAAGTGTTAACAATTATAAACATATTGCACCAAATATCAGCACAGCTAATTTTGTTAAACAAACTCTAGTGGACATGAAATATCAGATAAACACCACTACAATAATAATGGGGAACCTCAACATGCAACTGCAACAAATCAACAGATCAACTAGATTATAAAAAAATCAACTGAGAAATATCAGAGTTGAACCAAAACTTCAAACAAATGGACTTAATATATATTTACAGAGTGTTCCACCCAACAACAAAATATACATCCTTCTCAGTAGCACATGGAACTTTGTCCAAAATTGACCACATGCTAGCCAATAAAGTATGCTTAAATAAATGCAAAAGAATCAAAATTATCCCACACATATTATTGAACTGTACTTCACTGAAACTAGAAATCAATGGCAAAAGACACTACAGAAACTATGCAAACACATGGAAATTAAATAAAACTATTGAATAATCAATGGGTCATAGATGAAATTAAAGAAGAAATTAGTTTCAAAGGTCAAACGATAATGGCAGTATGACATACCAGATTATGGGACACAATGAAAGCTGTCTTAAGAGGGAAGTTCATAGCAGTGAATTCCCAGTTCAGTAAAACAGAATGAACTCAAATAAAAATCAAATAGTGCACTTCAAGGTCCTAGAAGAATAAGAACAATACAAACCCAAAGCAAATATGAGGAAGGAAATTATAAAGATCAGGACAGAAATGAATGAAATAGACACTAAAAAACAATACAAAGAATTGATGGATCAAAGAGTTGGTTCTTTGAAAGATTAAACAAAATAGGCAACCTCATTAAATCTTACCAAAATAATGAAAAAAGAACCAAATCCATGCAAATAGAAGTGAAAAAGATGAAATCATCACATATTCTGCTGAAATCCAAAAGATTATTGGTAACTACTTTAAGAACCTGTACTCTAATAAAATGGACAATTCAGAAGAAATGACTAAATCTCTAGATACATATAAACTACCAAAGCTGAACAAAGAGGATATAAAAATCCTCAATAAGCCAATATCCATCAATGAAGCTGAAGAAGTAATAAAAAAATTACTATCAACTAAGGAAAGCTCAGGTCCCAATGGATTCACTTGTGAATTCTACAAAATTTTAGAAAAGATCTAACACCAATGCTTCTCAAACTCTAATAAAATAAAAAAGGGAAGCAGCACTCCCAAAGACATTCCTGGAGGCCATCATTATCCTGATTCCAAAACTAGAGAAGGACCCAACCAAAAAAATAATATAGGCTAATCTGTGAACACACATGTAAAAAATTCCTCAGTAAGATATTGGCAAAGAGAATGCAGCAAATCATCAAGATTATGCATTATGACCAAGTAGAACTCATTCCAGGGATGCAGGGATGTTTCAACCTACACAAATCAATGAATATAGCATACCACATAACAAGAAGCAAGGACAAAAATCACATGATCATCTCAACAGATGTAGAAAAACCAACACTCACTCATGATAAAACCCTAAAAACAGGAATAGAAGTTCTCAACCAGATAAAAGCCATTTATGACAAACCAATGGCCAACATTATTCTAAATGGAGAGAAAATGAAAGGTTTTCCTCTAAAATCAGGAACAAGAGAAGGATGTCCATTTTCACTGCTTCTGTTTAACATAGTTTTCAAAACATTAGCTGGAGCAATAAGCCAGGAAAATTAAATAAAAGGGATATAGATAAGGAAGAGGTTAAATTATATTATTTGCTGATGACATGATCCTTTACATAGAAGAGGCCAAAATTTCCACCAAAAGGTTTCTATAATCAACATTCAAATTCAGCAATATAGGAGGATACAAAGTAAACACTCAAAAATTAATAGCATTCCTGTACACCAATAAAAAACTCACTGAGAGGGAAATTAGCAAAAAAATACCCTTCATGATAACATGAAGAAAAACGAAATACTTATGAATTAATCTAAGTAATGAAAGACCTCTATAATGAAAACAACACTACAGTGGTACCTCTGCTCACAAAATTAATTTGTTCTACAATTTTGGAAAACATGGTCATCATGTTTATGTAAGAAAGATGGCCATGGTCATGTTTGTCACCTGATGCAGAATTTGCAAACAAAAACAAAATTTTGTCAAAGGCTTCTGTATGTGAACCAAATTGTTCGCAAACAAAAGTGTTTCTGAACCAAGATACAATTGTACTGTGAAAAAAGAAGATTGAAGAGGATATCAAAATGGAGGGGCAACTCACTTTCTGGTCCCCCTCTGTCTCTCTTAGAAGCTTTCTTTCTCTCAATAAATTTTCCTAATCTTACAAAAAAAAGAGAAAAATGCAAAGATATTTCCTGTTCCTGAATAGGTAGAACCAATATAGTCAAAATGGCCATGCTTCCAAAACTGTTACATAAATTTAATGCAATTCCAATGAAATTACCAATATTCCTTATAGACCTAGAGAAAGCAATCCTCAAATTCATATGGAACCAGAAGAGACCTAGAATAGCAAAAGCAATTCTGAGCAACAAGGGGAAGGCAGGAGGCATCACAATCCTGGACATCAAATTATACTACAAAGCTACATTGAAAAAAAAAGCATGTTATTGGGAAAAAGAAAAAAAAAGCAGACCCAAGGATCAATGAAACAGTATAGAAGATACAGAAACAACTCCAGGCACACTCAACTATGTTATCTTTGACAAAGAGGCCAAATCCCTTCACTGGAGGAAAGATAGCCTCTTTTACAAATGGTGCTGGGAAAACTGGTTATTCAGCTGCTGAAGGCTGAACCTAGACCCAAATCTCTCACCATGCACTGAACTAAAATCAAAATGGATCAAAGATCTAAACATTAGAAGAGAAAAACTTAATTGGCTGGAAGACAAAATAAGTAAAATTCTTGAAGACATAAGTAAAACTCTTGAAGACTTTCTGAACAAAACCTGGTTGCACAAAAAATAATACCAAGAATCAACTAGTGGGATCATATCAAATTAAAAAGCTTCTGTACAGCAAAGGAAACCACTAACACACCGAAGAGACAATCTCCAGAATGTGAAAAAATTTGTCACCTACTCCTCAAAGGGCTACTATCTAGAATAAAAAAATAACAAAAAGATAGACCCCCCAAATTTAAAGACCCAATTAAAAGTTGGGCATCTGAAATGAATAGATACTTCCCAGATTAAGAAACACAAACAGCCAATAAATAAATGGAAAATGTTCAACATTGCTGGCCATTTAAGAAATGCAAATTAAAACAACACCAAGAGTCCATCCCAACCCAGAAAGAATGGCTACCATTAAGAAATCAACCAATAACAAACACTGGCAAGGCTATGGGGAGAAAGGAACACTTCTCTGTGGTTGGTTGGAATCTAAACTGATACAACCACTATGGAAATCAGTATGGAAATTCCTCAAAAAATCTTAAAGTAGAAATTCCATTTGACTCAGCTTGATACCCTTGATACCCTTGATAACCATCTAGGTACCTTTCCAAAAATGTTAAAGATATCATACCACAGTGAAGTATTTGCATACCTGCCTTGGGCAAGGAGCTGGCAAGCTGTGTTCCTCTACATTCAGATAGCCTATTGTACAAGGGGTAAATTAAAAAGATATTCTAAGAGTCTTATAGTTTCTGGGTCTACTACCATATCAGAGGATAGTAATGGCCTTCCATATAACATCTCAAAAACTGAGGACAGAATTTCAGAAACAGAACACAATGATGACTTCAACAACCAACTATACAAAGACACCTTAAAAACAGCAAGAAAAAATGAAAAATTTATTCAACAACTGCTAGATGATTCAAAAAAGATTAATCAAAGAAAAACTGCAATAAATGAAAAAACAAGTCGCACGGAACATGCCGAATCAGCCCACTGCAGACAGGCAGGTCTGCACATGCCCTACCTAGGTCCCGGGTGGCAAGGAACACACCAAATCAGCTCATGCCATGGCATCAATCAACTTGACCCCCCCCGCCCCTCTGTACAGCCACCTGGTTCCACACTACAAAGACGCAGAGGACACCTGACCACCAGACCATGGTACTGAGTCCTGCTGTTCCTCGCCCAGGGGTAGGGGTTTCTGAGCCGCCATCCCACTGCTCCTGGTCCAGAGGAAGGGCCTTCTGGGCCACCATCCCTCAGGCTGCTCGCAGCCCAGAGGAAAGGGCTTTTGGGCCACCATCACTACTGCTGCTGCCTGCCCCTGTCCCACCTCTCAAAGCTCAGAGGAGGTAATCTGGGCAGGCACCAACAGGCCCCGCCAGTCGAAATGAGAAAACACATCAATAAGTCTCAAAACCAGACTTCCAGATCACCTACAGCAACCCCAAAGGGAAATGAGATGGAACCCTCTGCTACTCAACCACCTGGACCCACTGAACTGGCAACAAAAGGGGATCTGGAAAAAATGAAATCAGAAATAATCTCTGATAAGAGGAGAAATTGTGCTCCTAGTGCAAGACATGATTAATAAATCTAGAGAGGAACTCAGGAACATGATGGAATCCCAACATAGGAAACAAATGGAAT
>NW_004624836.1:6307962-6330024 GCF_000247695.1 Heterocephalus glaber | reverse complement strand
AAAGATAGCTTCTTTAATAAATGGTGTTGGAAAAACTGGATTTCAACCTGCCAAAGATTAAAACTAGACCCATACCTATCACCATGCACTAAACCAAGAATGTAGTGGATTAAAGATCTAAATATTAAGACAGAATCACTAAACTTGCTGGAAGATAAGTTTGGTAGAACTCTTGAAGACATTGGCATAGGAAAAGACTTTATGGAAAAAACCTCAGTAGCATGGGAACTAACACAAACAATCAACAACTGGGATCTCATCTTATTAAAAGCTTCTGCACTGCCAAAGAAACCACCAACACAGCTAACAGACAACCTACAATGTAGGAAAAAAATTTTACCAGCTGTACCTCACAAAGGACTACTATCTAGAATATATAAAAAACTGAAAAAATTCAGACCCCTCAAATTCAAAGACCGAGTTCAAAAATGGGCATCTGAAATGAACAGACATTTCTCAGACAAGGAAGTAGAAATAGCAAATAAACATATGAAAAAATGTTCAACATCACTGGTCGTTTGAGAGATGCAGATGAAAACAACACTGAGATTCTACCTCACCCCAGAAAGAATGGCTGCTATTATGAAATCAACCAATAACAAATATTGGCAGGGGTGTGGGGAGAAAGGAACCCTTCTCCATTGTTGGTGGGAGTGCAGATTGGTCCAACCACTGTGGAAATCAGTATGGAGATACCGCAAAGAATGAGGCCTAGAGGTCCCATTTGACCCAGCTATTCCCGTGCTGGGTATCTTCCCAAAAGAATTAAAAGAATCATACCACAGTGATATATGCACACCCATGTTTATAGCAGCACAGTGTGTACTAGCTAAAATGTGGAAACAGCACAAGTGCACATCAACTGGAAACTAGATAAAGAAGATGTGGGTTTTTTTTTAATAAAATGGAGTACTACTCAGCCATAAAGAATGAGAAGCTAGAGAAATTTATAGCTAAATGGTGCATACTGAGGCCATACTCTTAAGTGAAATAAATAGGACACACGTGTAAATACTGAATAGTTTCTCTAGTGTGAGAAACTGAGAGTGTAAATAGGGATTCTTAGAATTGTTTGGAGTGCTGGTTTGGTGTTCATGAAATTTCTCAGGTGTTCTTTGTCATGGAAGTATCTAATTTCCCCTTCGATTTTGAAAGAAAATTTTGCAGGATACAACAGTCTAGGTTCGAAGTTATTTTTTTTAGGGCTCGAAAAACTTGACTGCAGAGTTTCCTTGAGTTGAGCGTTTGTGTTGAGAAGTCTGCCGTAATCTGATGGGCTTTCCTTCAGAGGTGATTTGTTTCTTTTCTTGAACTGCCTGTAGGATTTTGTTCTTCTGTTGGGTTTCTGGGATCTTGACTATTATATGTCTAGGTGTAGATTTCTTTTCATCGTGGCTAGGTGGAGTTCTATATGCCTCACTTATCTGTATGTCCAATTCTCCACCTCTGTCTGGGAAGTTTTTTCTACTATTACTTCTGTGAACAGTTTTTTATGACAATTGTACTTTCTCCTGTTTTTCCATGGACTCCTATCAGTCTTATGTTATTCTTCTTTGCATCATCTAGCAGCTGCTGAATTGATTTCTCATAGTCCCTTAGTATTTTTAAGAAATCTCTGTATTCATGGTCCTTCACTGCAATCCTGTCTTCTATTCTATCTTCAGAGTCTCTTCATCTGCTCTGCATGTTTTCAATGGAGTTTTTAACTTCCTGAATATCTGTTTGAATCTGTTTCATGGAGTCCATTTCTTTCTTATGTTGGGTGATCATGGTTTCCATTTCTTTCTTATGCTCTGCATTCATGGCTTCCAGCATGTTTCTGAGCTCATCTATTTTTTTTTTATCTGTTTCTGTTCTAGAGCCTCTAATCATGTCTTTCACTCTGCTCACCATCTCTGTAGTTATCTGGGAGATTATTTCTGCTTTGTATTTTTCTAGAGCCTCATTCATCTGTTTTGTTACTTCCTGTGCTATCAGTTCAGCGTTTCCAGGTGGTTCATTATCATATTTTTCCACTTTGTTTCCCCCAGGATTTGCCTTTGTTGGGTTGGAAGCCTGAGTTTGTGCCTTGCTTAAATGTCTTCTCATTTTTGTTTTTGGTACTGTCCTTAGTTTAATTCCTGGGTTGATACATCAAAATTGCTATTTGTAAGTATCTTTGTTGCTTGTGTTTAGAACAGTTGTGGAATGAATGCTTCTCAGAGGTGTCTTCCAGATATAGCTGGTCTTTAGATTTTGAGTCTCTAATGACTCTGAGGCTATCTCATTTTCATTATACCAGGAAGGCAATCACAACATCTTAGCCCAAATGAAACAATCAGCAACAGCATAGCATCAAGTACAGCTTAGAAAATGACAATTTGTGGTAGTTATTAATCTATCACATTTAACTGTGTGAATTGTATGAAAATCGAGGACCAGCCCAACATATGTTTATAGTGAATAAACTCTTCAATATAGCAACTTTACCCTTTGGGATGGGGAGTTAAAAGAAGTTGGGGAGGGAGGAACAGATAGGTAGAAGGTTCAGGAAAGGTTAGCAGTGAGGCCAGAAGACACAGGAAGATCACACAAACTCTAAGAAACTGTTGAAGACAATAGGAAAAGACACAATGAAATAACAAGACATGAACAGAACCCCCTAACAGCAATAGGGAGGCTAGATACTGTGTTTACTTTCCTTTAAAACTAATGGTAATTGAGAGAAGGAAAAAGAGAAGAAAAGAAAAATAAAGAAGAAATCTGAATTAGGTCCAGAACAGGAACAAAATGGAGATGATGAACAATGTGAGACAGCAAGAGAATGAGTGAGAGAGAGCGAAAGAAAAGTGAAAAGAAAGAAAAAAAGAAGAGCAAAATAAAAAATTGAAAAGAGTAGAAAAAATAAAAATTAAGAATTAAAAATAAGAGAAAAAAATTTTTTTTGTAAATAACAAAAAATAAAAATGAAGGGCCTCCTTCAGGGTATATCTCTGCTGTCACAATAGACAACGCGGGCAGCAGTGTACAGATATAAGTCAATGAGTCTCAGCAAGCCAGTAGCAGACCTGTGAGATTCAGGCAGATTTCTGGCTGTAAGTCCCAAGTTGAGCTCCCTGTCCTCTTGCAGGGTTGAACTTTTCCAGGTTCTACTGCAGGTTTCAGTTGCCCTTCCCCTGAAGATGGTCCAGGTTCTGATGGGAGGTGATGATCCCTCCAATTTACCAAGTATGGTGGTCTGGTGAGCCTTTATTACAGAGATTCTCTTCACTTTTCTAGTGGGCTTCAGTTTTCATCGAGGAGGGTCAGAGAGGCCCTCTTTCTATTGCTTACTTCTGCTCTATCTTGTGGAGCTCAGGACAATGGCCTTTATGACCCCCTGTGCTTCTATAGTGTGGAACCAGGTAGCAGCACAGGCAGGAGGTCAGAGGGGTGGACCGGGCCCTGCAGGTGCCCACGTGGCTAAGCTGGTCACATTTTGCAGAGCACGGGGATGGAGTGGGGGCTCTGAACCACACTGGGGTCCTCACCGTGTGGCTTCTGGTCGTGGTGGGCAGAGTGTGGGACTGAGCAGGGCTCCATGCTGCCAGGGTCCTCACTGTACACCGGCTGGTAGTGTTGTGCCTATTTATTTTTCTCTTGCTTTTTATTTCTTTTGGGTTTCTCGCATAAGAGAAACTATGCAATATTTAAATATGTGTGTCTGACTTATTTCACTTAATATTATGGTCTCAAAGTGCATCCATTTGCCTACCAGTGACTCAAGTTTATTCTTCTTTATTGCAGAGTAATACTCCATTGTGTTTAAGTATCATATTTTTTTATCCAATCATCTGCTTCCAGGATTTACCTATTATGAATTCTGCCACTATAAACACGGATATGCACGTATCACTGTACTATGATGTCTTTAATGCTTTGGGAAAGATACCTAGAAAGAGAATTCCTGGATCAAATGGAATTTCTACTTTCAGTTTTTTGAGGAATCTCCATATTGATTTCTATAGTGGTTGCTCTAGTTTACATTCCCAGCAACAATGTAGAAGCGTTCCCTTTTCCCTGTAGCTTTGCCATCAGTTGCTATTATTTGATTTCTTAACGATAGCCATTCTTTGAGGGGTAAAATGTAATCCCAGTATTGTTCATAATGCAGCCCTCTTCTGAACCTATTTCAAAGATACCTTCTCACTCTCAGGGTATCTGTGTGAGTCCTCAGGATCCAACAACAGACCCTAGTATCCTTTCTTGCCACAGATTTTGCCACCAGAACTCAGTCTTCTCTGGGGCAGGACAAGGGGCCACCATGTCCCTACCAGGACACACAGGGCTGCATCCCCTGCCCACTTCCACCCCTTGAGACTGTCCTCCCTGGGGCCAGAGTTGCCCAGAAGAACAATGAAGGCCTCAGTGTCGGTTTCCTGCTGAGCCTGGGTCAGATAAAATTAGCCCACTCCTTGCATCTAACAAATGTCAGAGCCCGCATCATCCCGCTGGTGGGGGAGGGGGTGGGGGCGGCAGATACAGCCGGCCCCTTTCCTGCCTGCCTGCCTGGACCCTTTGAGCTAGCGGACAGCACCTATCCTGTGCCTCCCGGCACCAAAGCCGCCTCGCTCAGCCTGGGCTCCTACCAGAGGCTAAGAAATCTGCAGGGCGGCCTCTACCCTCCTTACCTTTCCCACCGTGCACCCACCCTGTATGACTTTCTCTCAACTGGGCCCTGGGATCCAGGACTGAGGATGCTGATCGGTGTCACTTCCCACCGGGGCCCATGCCCACCCCGCACTCTGAGAACGCCTGGGGATGCAGATGGGGCTGGGAGTCCCAGGTCCCAGCTGTGGTTCTCTGCCTTGGCTATGGCTCCAGGTCCTGGGTGGCCTAGGTCCACAGTAGGCGGGGGTGACGGGCCCCCCCTGCCCCCATGGGCTTCCCTCCATTTCCGGGTCTAGGAGCGGTGATACCCTAGGAGCCATGCCACGGAAACACAGCTGTCCCTGCTACTCAGGCCAGGCCTGCCCCTGAGAAGGAGGCGGGAAGAAAGGCGGGAGGAGCCTGTCTCCAGCCCTGCGAGCCTCTGTGGCTGGCTCAGCTCCTCTTCAAGCTCTCGCCCCCACTCCCTTGCCCGAGACACCGCCACCTGCCCCAGCTCTTGGTCCCGGCCCTCAAGGTGATGTGACGTGGGCCCACTCAGAATCCCTTACCAGAGGCCCCTTCCTCCCACCACCTGAGAGCACCGTCCCCAAGGTCCCAAGGATGAGAGGTCTGGCTACTGCTAGCCAAGGGCCTGAGAGTCCAGGCTCCGGGCCGCCAGCATAAGAGGGCTGGGGGTGGGAACAGCCTCCAGGAAACGCTCCTGCTTAACTCAGCCACCCACCTCCACCCTCCTGGCCAATCTCCAGGCCTGTATGCGCCTCAACAGCCCACCTCCACACAGGTCAGCCCAGTGGCGCTGCTTCTACCAAAGGCTTGTCCTCACCTCCTCACCCCCCTGCACGGCTTGCTACACAGCCTCCAGGAAAACTGTCCCAGAGACGTGGGGTTGTGGTTCAGTGGCATAGGCAGGTGCTTAGCGCCCAGCACCCGCCAAAGCAATCTGAGAACTTGAAGAGTAACTCACTTGAGATGAGTGCCTTGAGTTTTCTTTTTGTATTATATATCCCAGACTTGTTATTGGAAAAGCCAGCAACCCTGCAATGCCAATGGATATAAAAAAAAGCTCAAGAAAAATCTCACTCACTCTAGCCAAAAAATCAGGAAAAGAGCAGCCTAGCAAGACAGAAGATTTTCACATAATAACCTCTCTACTCCAGGCAAAAATCATAGAAAAAAACTGTGGTCCTAGCCCCACCTTAGCCAAAAAAGATGAAGTACAAAGCTTAGATTTTTATCTTTATTTTGCTCTACCAAAGCATTTCTCCTCCTCATCAGGGTGGCATCACAGGTGGCCATATAAGGAGCATAGACTTTGTCCCAGACAGTAAGGGGACACCCCTGTCCTTCCCAGCAGCCTGAGTGTTACTAGCAGAGACCTGGTAGGTATCTGAACTTTCACATCCACCAAGCAGTAATGAGGAACCTGGGTGTCAGTGGAGAACCTTGGGTGTCATTGGAGAACCTGGACTTCTACATTAACTTGGCAGTAATGAGGCAGTATATATTCTCAGAGAAGACCTATTAAAACTAGAAAATTTTAATAAGATCCACAGTTTTATTACATAGTACTCAAAATGTGCAGAATTTAATATAAAATCATCATACCAGGACATCTCACCAGAACCAGTAAAATATCAACTTTAATGAAAAAAGACAACTAATGCCAACAATGAGATGAAACAGATGTTAAATTACTTCACAGGGAACTTTAAGCAGCCATCATAAAATTGCCTCAATGAGTATTTATGACCATGCTAGAAATAAATGAAAAACTAGACTTTAGTAAATAAGAAGATACAGTATAAATAGAAAACCAAATGGAAATTTTAGAACTGAAAGCTGAAACAGCTCAAAGAAGAAGAAAGAGTTCAATGGGATAGCTTCCAGAGCAGAATGAAAATGACAGAGGAAAGAATCAGATGATTTGCAGATAAAACAGTAGAAATGATCCAATCAGTAAAAGAAAAAAAGTTGATTGGAAAACAATTAATAGAGTCTCAAGGAAATGTGGGACCATGACAAAGGTCTAATATTCATCTCATCAGAGTTCTAAATGGAGAGGAGAAGGAAGTGAATTGAAAAAGTAAAAAGAAATAATGGTTGCAAACTCCACAAATTTGGAAAAGACATAATCTTACACACTTTACAAACTGGGTGAATCTCAAAAGACAAACTGAGTGAATCTCAAAAGGGCTGAGCTCAAACAAATCTGAGTTAAGACAAATCATAATCAAATATCTGAAAAATAAACACAAAAAAACAAAAATATCTCAAAAGCACTGGGGGAAAAATGATGCCTTAATCATGGAGAAAACCAGTTCAAGTGATAGTGAATTTCTCATCAGAAACTGTGGATGGCTGGGTGTGGTAGCACATTTCTGTAGTACCCATTAGTCAGGAGGCTTAGGTGTGAGGATCACTTGAGCCCTTCAGTTTGAGACAAGCCTGGGCAACACAGTGAGACTCTGTCTCCACAACAAATAGAAACAAAACAAAGAGAAACAGGGCAGAAGAAAGATGTCATGAATTTTTCAAGAAAGAAAGAAAAGAACTATCAAGTCAGAATTATATACCTAGGGAAAATATCTTTGAAGGAACAGGAAATCTACAGATTTTCAGATGATGAAAAACTAAGAATTTGTCATTAATAGGCTTATCCTAAAAGAAAGAAAAGAGGAAATTCTGAGGTCAGATTGCCTTCCCTATCCACCAATGTGAGTGAGGACACATCTTGGCATAGATATTGCCACAGCCTGGGATAGAAATGGGCCCTCTGGAATAGGGGGTGTACCTCACAAACCCACAGAATGCAAGGTTAGGCTAAGAAAACCAAGAATGCTGGACTCCAAAACTGTGGATCCTAGAAAGAAACCACTCATTCAAAAATGTTATTTCTCTGTTTTTGGACTCATTTTCTCTGTTTTTTTCTTACTCATTTTTTCTTGTAATTTTTTCTAGTTTTTATCCTCCATATTACTTTTTCTCCCTTTTTTTCTTTTATCGTCTGTTTCTCATTGGTGTTTTTGGTACCTTTACCTAATTCTATAAATATTATTCTCCTTAATAAGATCCTTTGTCTCACTTTTCTCTCTTCTTTCTCATCTTCCATTGTTTAACTTTTCAAATTTACCTTTTCAGATTGCCCCATTTCCAAACCCCTATACCTTTAATAGTACAACCATTAAGCTTTTTAAATTTTTACATAGTTAATTCTATGCTACTACTGTTGAATTCTTTTCTATTACTCTATTAGTGGAGGTACAGTTATTACATTTAGTAGATATTAGCTGTATGTCAATATTTTGTCTTAGGGTTTATATTATAATTGTAGACTTCTTTTCTTAGGTTAATGGTGGTACATTATTGGTTCTTATGTTCAATATCTAGTTTGTCTTGGATGATATCATTCCTGTTGAATTACTTGATATTTCCAGGGCTGCATAGTTGTTGCTATTAATAGATTTTCTCTGTATGTCAATACCCAGATTATCTTTGTGACATTAATGATACTGTGGTCCATTCTTAGAGAAATTGGTGTTGAGCCAATTACACAGCATTCCCCCTGCCCTGTCTCATAGTAACAGAGGTGATCAGATCCTGGACAGAGGCAAAGGATTATAGATAAATATATCCTGAGTGCATCACTGAAAAGCAGACAAACTAAAGAGATCTCCATACTAGCAACATAGTCTTTCCACTATAAGCAACCACATCCTTAGGCACAAAACAAAACAAACAAAAACAACAGAAACATGAGAAGACAAGGCAACAAAATGCTTCCCACAACTCCCACCTCCCCCAAATCCAATCCATGGTGCATCAAAGGGAAAGAAAGCAACAGCCACACAGCCAAATTACTTGAAAGGATGATAGGGGAGATTAAAAAACAGATAAATGAAGTGCTTAGCAGGCTCACAGAAAATCCCATCCAGGATTCCAAGAGGAGTTAAGTCTATGCTTTCCTACACTCTTTGCTTTCATTTTGTTGCTTTCTGATTAAAGCAATATTGGTACCTGGTCAACCAATTAAAACTAATTAGTATGTTCACTTCTCTTGAAGTCTCCAGGGACAAGTTACATACACATGGGCTGAGCTGATCCTCCTCTAACTCAAGTGCAGGGAATGTTGGCACAGTGTCACCTCAGTTTCCCTTTCTGATTTGATTCTTTTGCTGGTGAGGAAGTGATCTCTGCCCTTCATGCTCTTGGCTCTCTATAGCTGATTGTCCTTGGACATATCAATCCTTTAACTCATCACAGAGCAAGCCAAGACAGGAAGTAAGAATGACCCTGTATCTTGATGTCTCCTCTTAATTGTCTGGTGCACTCTTGTAGGCAAAGATTAGATAGTTAAAGGCCATTAGGGAATTATGATAGTTAACTGTTGTGTTAAATTGAATAAGAAATCCCATCACTGATTGGCTTAGCACAGTTTTGGGTGTGCTGAATGATGAACTTACTGAAGAAGGAAGATCCACCTTGGGTGTAAGTAGCACCAACAAGTAGACTTGTAGCCTGAATAGAATAAGAGAGAAAATAAGAAGGAAGTCTTGCTTGTTTCTCCTGTTTGTTCAGAGGAGCTGCAGTCTTTGGAATTGCCTTGGACTTCCATTTCCTGGCTTGTAGTGCAGACTTCAGCATTGCAGAGCAGATCCTTCAGCTTCCTGATGTGGACTCACATGGGAATCTACAGTGAGTTCCAGGCCTTTGACTTTTGATTGTATCCTTCAGATCTTCAGCATGCAGATGGTCCTTCTGCAGTCTTCCACACTTGACTCTGCAGGCAGCTATTATAAGCCTACCTTAAATGTTTCTCTAGTGAGCACTGACTGATAAAGATTTTTGTATCAAGAGTTGGGTGGCTTGGGGCCGGGGATTTAGCTCAGTGGTGCTGCCGCCTGCATCACTAGCAGAAGGTCCTGAGTTCAATCCCCAGTACCAAAAAAAAAAAAAAAAAAAAAAAAAAAAAAAGAGTTGGGTGGCTCTAGAGAAACAGAATTGTAAAGACGAAATTCTTTAATAGCTTTAGTGGTTGCTAGAGTTGGCTCTTTCTTTTATGAGACCTAAAGATGCTATAGTCTCTTTTGTGATAATGTGTGGAGTACTGGTAATCCATGGTGTGAACTGTTTAACATGTTCATGATGGGTCCATAATTCTTATGTCACACTGCTGGGTGGCTCTGATTTTAAATCAATTGTTCCTGCCAACTTGACCTACCAGTGGTACATGCATGACTGTCCCATCAGGTGGCATGTATCACTTCTCAGGGTGTCTTCGATTATAATAATGTAAAGAAAAGCATTGATGTAGCAGCAGACCAGATGTCATCATATTACAGTTCCTTAAGGAAAATATTAAAATGCTATAAAAAATTGTAATGCAGTCAATTTGTGTCACATCCATTGTATACACCAGCAATAGGATACTTGTAAGATTTCCATATTAAAATTTAGAGAATTATTAATAAATTTCATAAATATAAACAGATTTATTTTAATTTAATAAAATAAATAAATTTGTTGACTATTATAATAACTTTAATTGGTATGAATATTATTACTATTTATATTTGGGCAGTAATTGTTCACATTCAAGCCAGTAACTAGATTCAGACCATTTATAGATGTTTTATTCATTTTATTACTAAAAAGACCACTAAAAGTGGTCTTTGTATCACTAGTGATACAAGTCGTCTGATGGGGCAGGCATACATGTACCATCAGTGGTTCAAGCTGGTGGGAATGTGTTAAAGTGATACACAATGTAGATCCATTTGATTATCTTAATTCATCTCTTGTGAGATTCAAGAAATTTAATGACTCCATATATGATACTTTTGAATATTTTGGGCAGAGTGGGAAATATAACGTTGCTGACTGGTTGCTCTTAGCATCTCTGGACAGATTAGTAAATGAAAATAATGAGCTCAAAACATGCATAGAAAATCTAGAGTCTTCTAACTGCAGGACAAATTAATAAAGGAAAATAAGGAGCTCAAAGATTCAAATCCCCAGCTCCAGAGACACATAAAGAATCTAGAAGTTTCTAAGTGTGTCCTGAAAGAGAATCTTCTCTCCTTTAGCCACAGAGCTGAGAGTATAGAAACCCATAAACAATGCTCAGCCTCAAAAGGTATCTGAAGCAAAGGTGAGGGCACTGACTGGAAAAGAATGGGATCCCATAAATTGTGATGGAGATGTTTGGGAAGATCCTGATGGAGCAGGAGGCATTGAACTCCTAGATTCTAATAACATTATTTTGCCAGAGGAAGGGGCTTCCCCACCCACACTAGTGGAGGCATCCCCACCCCCAGACCCTGTAGGCTTGGCCTTCCCTTCTATACCTGAGGAAACTAATCCTGTGTTGCCTGATCAAGTTAGCAACCATGATAATGCTGACACCTTCCCAGACTGACCCTCATCACTCACTTTTGACTCTAGGCCTTTAATCAGGCTCAAAACACAGAAGGCACCTAAAGGTGAGGTACACAGTGTGATCCATACTACAAAGAACTATACTACACTTTCAAAGAACTTCTTGAGTTTGCTAACTCTTTTAAGCATGAAAAACAAGGATGGAAATGGATTTTAAAAGGTGGGAGACAATGGTGGCAAAAACATACCAACTGTATGAAGCCAAGTTTGCCAATCTGGGCCCATTAAGTAGAGATTCTGTTTAATGTGCAACTTGTGGAGTTAAAACTCAACCATCAAAGACAATGTGTACATACTTACTGTTATGGACAGCAGAAACAGAGCAATGACTGGAATGGTCAGACATGTAAGCCTATGGGTTTGACTGATTTACCCTGTGCCAAAAAGAGATGGGTCTTGGAGAATGATGGTGGGTTACTGTCAGCTTAATCAAGTGGTGATTCCAATTGTAGCTGTTGTATCAGATGTACTTTCCTTGCTTGAGCAGATTAACATATCTCCTAGTGCTTGGTATGCAGCTATTGATTTGGCAGATGACTTTTTCTCCATACTTATCCATAAGGCCCACCAGAAACAATTTACTTCCAGCTCCAAATCTAGCAATACAGTTTTGCTGACTGTTATGGCTTATGTCTAGATGTCCCCTCAGAGCCTCATGCAATCAAAGATGGAGCTTTCCAGAGTTGGTTGGATCTAGGGTGTGTGATGCTGGGATTAAGTGTGTGATGCTTGGATAAGGGTGAGTGATTACTTAATTAGCCTAGTGATTGGTTTGGCATAGTTCTGGGTGAGGATAATGGGGAAGGCCCACCTTGAGTGTGAGTGGTACCACCCAAAGTGCAGGTAGCCTGGAAGGGATATAAAAGAGAGGTAGGGGCATATACATCTAGGGGCAAAGTCAGTGGAAAGAGAGTATGCTTGAGATCTGAAAGACAGACTAGAACTCCCAGCCTTATATAGCAGAGGAAGATATAAAGGAGAAAACCATAGAAATCCCTATAAAGAATAAAAAAGAGAAAGAAATAACAAAAAGTTCAGACACTGTGAGTTTGAGATCCAGAAGGGCTAGAATTCAGCCAAAAGGAAACACTTTGGAGGGTGAATCTGAGCAGAGAATAACTCAAGGTACCAAGAGATGTTCAGAAAATCCAAAGAACTATAAGGACATCATGGACACTAAGAAAATGAGAACCAGAAGTCATCAGGATATTGAACATATTAGGAAAGAAATTTAAGAGAGACAAATATATAACATTTTAACAATAAGTTCTAGTTTAATTTTCACTACCAATGTAATAGTGAACACTATAAATAATTGTATTTAAGGGAAGAAACCCTAGACACTTCTGGCTTTACATCTTGGTGATAACCACCATCTTGCCCACCAGGCTTGCATTCCAAACTCTACCCTGTAAAATCCTGAAGAAAGTCAGCTGAGTATCTGCTGTCAGACACTGATGCCTGTACTGTTTATTAACTGACCTCTGGTATGTTAATAGTCTTTGATAAAGCCCACATACATATCTTTATCTAGCATAGTATATGAGCCTCTTCCTCTTGTCTCAGAGTCTAGGAATCCTGTGTTGCTGCTGACTGAAACAGGCTTCTGTCCCTTCTGTCTATTAAGTTCCTAATAAATTGCATTCTTTGTTTAAAAAAATGTTTTAAAGGGAGAGGCAGGCTGCTGCTGCTTTGGTAATTTGCTGCTTTAATGCCTTCTGCCATAAACTGTTTCTCTTCTGTGCTACCCCTCTGCCATGCCACCCTGCCTTAGAGCCAGCCAACTATGGATTGAAACCTCCAGAAACTGTGAGCTACAATAAACCTTTCCTTCTTTAACTTCAGATGTCAGGTATTTTTGTCTCAGCAAGAAGAAAAGTAACTAAGGTAGATTTTGGTACCGAAAAAAGGGGTTGTTGCTGTGACTGCACCTGACCATGTGGTTCAGGAGCCACTGGAACTGGCTTGTTGGAAGAGTTTGGAAAGGTTTGGAGATACCAGCTGAAGAGTCCATCCTGGAATGCTTTCATCTATATTTGATGGGAGATTCTGGTCAGAGTTCAGAAGACCAGAATGCTGATAGAAATGCAGCCAGTAAAGAGCAGGATCAAGAGATTTCAGTTAGGAGCAACAACTGCACTGGCTGTTGGATTCCAGTACATGTGTGTTATCCTTTGGCAGAAAACTTGTCTGCATTTTATTCATTCCCAGAGACTTTGCAGGAGACTCAGATTAAGAGTGGCAGACGAATCTTCTAGAAGGAACTGCAAGACAGTCTAATGTTGAGGTGGTGATCTGGCTATTGTTGGGGCCTTTTAGTTGCACAACAAGAACAAAGAACTCAGCAGAACGATTTAAAACATTTTTACTTTAGCCAGAAATCTCCAGTAAACTTTCAGCCTGCACAGATGGAACAGAGGAGAAATTGGTTGCTGAAAAGACTAGCAATAAAAAGTAAAATATTTCAGAAGAGGACAATAGAAAACATGGCCTGAGAACATCACAAGAAGCAGCATGTCCCCATCCTTTGAAGACTGAAAATTGCAAAGGTGTAAGACTTTCTTTTGAGAAGAGAGCCCCAGAGCACCATGTTCCAGATTGGTGGTGGCCTAGAGATGTTGTTCCTCAGGATTTGGTTCACAGGAATTTGACCCCTACAGCCAAGAGAGAAGGAAGCCTGGTTAATGTTTCAGCTGTTGGAAGACCCTGGTGTCATCCACATCATGATGGCTTTAGGTGCTTACAGAGTCCAAGAGTTATGGGGTCAGGAAGGCTTTCACCCAGATTTAAGAAGAAGGCCTGGGAGGCCAGGCAGTGTGCATCTAAAAGGGCAGTTTGTGAAACTGTGAGTGTGAAGCCAAAGGTGCTGTGGAAACCCTAGAAGGTTGGAAAAGCCAGGAAGGTGGATTATCTGAGGAAAGCTGCAAGGGGTAAGCAAAGCTGGCCTAAAAGAGAAGCTGTGGGAGCCAAAACCATTGGCAGTGCTGTAGGACGAGAACCACCCAAGCTCTTTGGAGTTCATATCTTGTCATAGATTGGCAGGGATGATGGATGTGGAACTACAGGACATAATGTTTTCCCTGCTGGAGTTTTGACTTGATGTGGTCCCATTCCTTTCTAGCCCCCTCTTTATATCTTTGAATGGAAATGTCTAACTTATGTCATTGAATGTTGGAAGTGCTTAACTTTCTTCTCATTTGTTTGGAGGCTTGCAGCTAAGAGTTTACCTTAAATCTTAAAGGAGATTGTAATTAGACTTTTCAGCAATGCTGAAAATGTTAGAACTTTGGCAACTCTTATAGATGAGCTAAGTGCCTTGTACATAAAGGTATGCACATGAGTTTTTGGAGGTCCAGGGGTAGAATATCATCGCTTGTGTCTAGATCTCTGCCCAACACCTCATGGAGTCATAGGTGGGGCTTCTCAGGGGTGGCTGGATCTAGGGAATAAGTGTGTGATGCTGAGATTAAGGGTGTGTTGTACTAAATTAGTCCACTGATTGAAATTGGTATAGTTCTGAGTGTGGATAATGGGAGCCCCACCCTGGGTGTGGGTGGCACCAATCAATAGGCTTATAGCCTGATGAAATATAAAGGGAGAGAGGGAAGACAGGCTTGCTGCTGCTTGTTGCTTGCCACTTCACCACTTTGCTTCCTCCTGTCTGTTCTGCCATGGACAGTTTCTCCTCTGTGGTGCCCCTCTGCCATGCCATTCTGCTCTGGAGCCAGGTGACTATGGACTAAAACCTCTATAAACTGTGAGAGGAAATAAGCCTTTCTTCCTTAAACTTGTGGGTGTTAGATTTTTTTGTCTCAGCAATGAGAAAATGAAACCAGATATAAGCCTACCTTGAAAATCTTTATTTATATATATAATATAACATTATATTATATTAAATCTGCTTTTTTAGTGAGCACTGACTGATACAGGCATACTGCTCAGAACCCTTCCTGGTGAGCTGGAGCTCTACTTCCTTGCCTTTATATCTTTTATGTCCTTGTTGTTATGTCTTTTAAATAAATTTGCTTTCACCCTACCTCCTCCATCTGAAGTTTCATTATTCATCACCATAAGACGTGACCTTGGCATTCCAGTATTAGATAATGAAGGCAATAAACAAAACAATCAGAGAACTCACAGATGACACTAATAAAATCTAGCTGAGCTAAACCAAACAGTACAAAAAATGAATGACAACTTTAGCAAAAAACTATAGTCCATGAAAATTTTTCTAATAGAAATCCAGGAGATTAAAAATATATTGTAAAAAGAAAAAAAAATAGATATATATATATATATACTGTAGGGGTTTGGGGATTTAGCTCAGTGGTTCTGGTGCCTGCCTCACAAGTGTGTGTGTGTGTGTGTGTGTGTGTGTGTGTGTATATATATAATGGGCAGCACAAGTGACCAATGTGAGGACAGAATATCAGCATTAGAAGATAGGGAAGCTTTCAAAGTCCAATTATTCAGAGATACCTTAAAAACAACAAGAGAACATGAAAAAAGGAATCAATGCTGCTAGATGATGTAAAGAGGAATAATTTAAGATTAATCAGAGTAAGTGAAAAATCAGAAAACAGCACAAAGGACATAAAAACCTATTTACAGAAATAATATTAGAAAGTTTTCAAATATTGGTAAGAATTAAACATACAGATAATTGAGGAATATAGAATCCAAAATAGCCACCATTGAAAGAGAACCTCTCCAATTCACATCATACTCAAAATAACAGAAGGCCAACACAGCAACAGAATCTTAAAAGCTGTTCAGAGAAAAGCAGCGAATCACTTATAAATGAACGCTAATTAGAATTACAACAGACTTCTCAACACAAACCTTAAAGACCAGGAGAGCTTGGAGTGAAGTATCTCAAGCCTTAAAAGATAACAAGTTTCAACCAAGACTTACATGTTCTACAAAATTCTTTCAACATTAATGGAAAAATAAGGTATTTCCATGACAATGAACACTTCAAAGTATTCATGACCACCAAATCAGCACTTCAAAAAATTCCTAATATCCTAGAGACAGTGAAGTTAAGAATGTCAAAAAATTTAATGAAATGAATGTACCAGGCAAGATGTGCAGTTAAGCAGAGAGGATGGGGATGGAAATTAGCAATAGGAAAATAATTAAATGACAGGAACAAGTCAATAACTTTCAGTAAAAACTGCCAATGTGAGTGGTCTCAATTCCTCAATCAAAAGACATAGATTGGCAGAATGGATCAAGAAATAAAACCCAAAGACATACACTATCCAAGAAACACATTTAAACTCATACAAATATACAGATTAAAAATGAAAGGCTAGAAGGCCAGGGATTTAGCTCAGTGGTTCTGGCTCCTGCCTCGCAAATGCAAGTTCCTGAGTTCTATCCCTGGTACCAAAAAATAAAAAATAAAAAAAAATAAAAGGCTAGAAAACAACATTCCATGTAACAGAAAACTGGAAAAAAGCAAGAGTGCTTATCTTAATTTTAGACAAAGTTTATTTCAATCCAAAATTGATCAGAAGGCAAAGAAGGTTACTACATATTGGTTAAGTGAACATCTCAACAGGAAAAGATAACAATTATAAACATATATGGGTCAAATATGGACACATACATCTTCATAACAAACACTAATAGACTTAAAGAATGAGATAAACACCAACATAATTATAATGGTGGACCTCCATACCCATCACAAATAGATAACTAGACAAAAAAAATCAACAAAGAAATATCAGAGTTGAACCAAACCTTTGAACAAATGGATTTAATAGATATCTACAGAGCAGCCCACCTCAAAACAACAAAATATATATTCTTGTCAAAATATATATTCTTATTCCAAAATAGACCATATGTTAGACCATAAAGCATACTTAACTAAATGTAAAAGAATCAAAATTATCCCATGCATATTATCAGATCATAAAGCAATGAAACCAGAAATCAATAGAAAAACAAAGAAATTATGGAAATTAAAAATACCCTCTTGAATAATCAGTGGGTCACAGAAGAAATCAAGGTAGAAATTAGACAGTTCCTAGAGTCATGATAATGCCAGTACCATACACCGGGACCTATGGGGCACAGTGAATGCAGACTTAAAAGGAACATTTATAGCTGTGAATGGCCACATCAGAAAAACAGAGTTAGCTCAAATAAATAATCTAATGATGCACCTCAAGGCCCTAGAAAAAGAAAGAACAATCAAAATGCAAAAGTAGTACAAGGAAGGAAATTATAAAGATCAGAGCAGTGTCCCCCTGCTCCCAGCCCAGAGGAAGGGGCTTCCTGGCCACCATCCCTCCCACCGCTCCCACCACTCCCAACCCAGAGGAAGGGGCTTTTGGGCCACCATCCCTACCATCACTCCTGGCCCCTGTCCCACCTCTCCCAGCTCAGAGGAGGTGAGTCATGCGGGCGTCAACAGCACACCCCCTGCCCCCACAGTTGAAATGAGAAGACACATAAATAAGTCTCAAAACCAGACTTCAACATCACCTACAGCAACCTCAAAGGGAAATGAAATGGAACACTCTGATACTCAACCACCTGGACCCACTGAACTGGCAACAAAAGGGGATCTGGAAAAAATGAAATCAGAAATAATTTCTCAGATAACAGGAGAAATTGTGCTCCTAGTGCAAGACATGATTAATAAATCTAGAGAGGAGCTGAGGAACATGATGGAATCCCAACACAGGAAACAAATGGAATCCATAAAACAGATGCAAATAGATTTCCAGGATATAGGGCCGGGGATTTAGCTCAGTGGTTCCGGAGCCCGACTCACAAGTGCAAGGTCCCAAGTTCGATCCCCGCTACCAAAAAAACAAAACAAAACAAAACAAAAACCATGGCGAAGATATCCAAGAGATGAAAAATTCTATTGGAAGTCTACACAGCAGAATGAGCCAATGTGAGGACAGACTTTCAGATATAGAAGATAAGATTGCAATTAATGACCAGGAAAAGAAAAATTGCTTCAAAATTATAAGGAAACATGAGAAATCAATCCAGCAGCTGCTAGACGATGCAAAGAATAATATAAGACTGGAGTCAATGAAGAAACAGGAGACAATGCAGATGACATGAAAAACTCTTCACAGAAGTAATGGCAGAAAACTTCCCAAGCAGGGGAAAAGAACTTGACATACAGATAAGTGAGGCATATAGGACTCCAAATAGCCTTGAAAACAGCCTCCAACCCAGATTGATGTACCCTGCAAAATTATCTTTCAAAATTGATGGTAAGATACTTTCATGACAAAGAGCACCTTAGGAACTTCGTGAATACCAAAGATCAGAGCAGAAATTAATGAAATTGAGACTAAAAAAAAATACAAAGAATGATTGAATCACAGTTGATTTTTTGAAAGAATAAACAAACTAAAGAAACTCATAACCAATCTTACTGAAAAAGACCCAAATCAATGCAATTAGAAATGAAAAAGGCAATATCACAATGGATTCTGCCAAAATCCGGAAGACAATTAATAATAACTTTGAGAAACTGTACTCTAAAAATATGGAGAATTCAGAATGGATAGATACCTAGATAAATGTGAACAGCCAAATCCTGACAAGAGGGCATAAAACCCCTGGAAAATTCAGTATCAGGCAATGAGGTTGAAGAAGTAATAACAAAAAACTTGCCAACTAAGGAAAACTTAGTTTCCAGTGAATTCACTCCCAAATTCTCCAAGAACTTTAGAAAACATCTAACACTAATACTTCTGAAACTCTTTAATGAAATCAAAAGTTATTCCTGGATCCTAGCAACACTCTGATTCCAAAACCAGAAAAGGACCCAAGTAAGAAAGAGAACTACAGGCCAATCTCTTTAATAAACTTTGGCACAACAATTCTCAAGATACTGGCAAACGGGGTGCAACCAATCATCAAAAAGCCCAGGCACACGGATTAATAATCTAATGCAGTAGCATAGCAGAATACAAAGTCAGCACACAAAAATTAATAGTGTTTCTATATAATAATGATGAATTCAGTGAGAGATAAATTAGGGAAATAGTACCTTTCACAATAGCATCAAGAAAAATTAAGTACTTGGGAATTAACCTAACCAAGAAAGTGAAAAACCTCTACAACAAAAACTTCAGTATTCTGAAAAAGCAGATCCAAGAGGACATTAGAAAATGGAAAGATATCCCCTGTTTCTGGATAAGCAGAACCAATATAGTAAAAATGTCCATGCTTCCAAAACTGATATATAAATTTAATGCAATCCCAATTAAAATATTAGTAAATTCCTCATGGAACTAGAGAAAATAATACTAAAATTCATATGGAACCAGAAGAGACCTAGAATAAAAGCAATCCTGGGTAACAAGTGCAAGGCAGGAGGAATCTCAATTCTAAACTTCAAGTTGTACTACAAAGCTAGACTAATAAAAGCAGCATAGTACTGGCAAAAAAAAAAATAGAAAAGCAGACATGTGAATCAATGGAACAGAATGATAGGATGCAGAAACAACTCTAAGCACATTCAACTACCTAACCTTTGACGAACGAGGTAAAAATGAATGTTGGAGGGGGTCGGTGATTTAGCTCAGTGGTTCCGCTGCCTGCCTCGCAAGTGCAAGGTCCCAAGTTCAATCCCCGGTGCCAAAAAAAAAAAAAAAGAAAAAAGAATGTTGGAAGAAAGATATCCTCTTTAAAAATGGTGGTAGAAATACTAGATGTCCACATGCAGAAGACTGAATCTAGACCTATATCTTTCACCATGTACTGAACTAAAATTAAAGTTGATCAAAGGACTCAATATTAAAACAGAAACACTTAATCTGCCAGAAAACAAAATTGGTAAAATTCTTGAAGACATAGGCATAGGCAAAGACTTTCTGAGCAGAACCTCAATTGCACAAGAGATAACACTAAGAATCAATAAATGGAATCATATCAAATTTAAAAGCTTCTGCACAGCAAATGAAATCACCAACAGTGTTAAAAGAAACCTACATAATAGAAGAAAACTTTTTGCTAGCTATTCCTCAAACAGAAGACTAATATCTAGAATACATAAAGATCTCAAAAAATTCAATCCCCCAAATAAAAGATACAATCAAAAAAATAGGCAATGGAAATGAACAGACACTTCTGTGAAAAAGAAATACAAATGGGCAATAAATACATGAAAAAATGTTCAATATTTTTGGCCATTAGAGAAATTCATATTTAAACAACAGTGAGACTTCATCTTACTCCAGAAAGAATGGCTATCATCACGAAATCAGAAAACAGAAAATGATATTAGGGAAAAAGGAACCTTTCTTCATTATTGGTGGAAATGTAAACTAGTGCAACCATTATGGAAATCAGTATGGAGATTCCTCAGAAACTAAAGCATTGGTTTCATGCCTGTAATCTCACCACTCAGGAAGCTGAGGCAGGAGGATTCCCATGGGTTTGAGGCCAGCCTGGGCTACATAGTGAGTTCAAGTCCAGTCTGAACTACATATTGAGACCCCATCTAAAAAAACAAACAACCTCCCCCCAAAAAACCCACAAAACCTAAAAAAATTCCATTCAACCTAGCTATTTCCCTTCTAGGTATCTTCCCAAATGCATTAAAGGTATCATATTAAAATGATATATGCAAACCCATATATATAGCAGTGAATTCACAATAAGTAAATCTTGGAAGCAGCCTATATGTTCATAAACAGATGAATGGATAAAGAAAATGTGGTATTGATACATACAACTGAGTATTTCTCTGCCATTAAGAACGAAGAACTTGAGTCATTTGAAGGAAAAGGGATGCATCTTGAGATCATAATGTTAAGTGAAATAATCAGACACACAAGCTGAAATAGTGCATGGTTTCTCTTATATGAGAAACCCAACACGTAATTAAAGAGCAAACTAAAACTTAGATAATAGGGAAAGAAAGGGATAGAGGAAGTGGGGGGAAAAGGTGAGGGAGAAAATGAATCCAGGAGGAAAGGGAGGGGAAAGGGACATAAAAAAATTAAGATGAATTATGTACATCTATGAATGCCTCATGATTAATGCAATCATTATGCACTGCAAACATGTATTAATAAAAATTTCAAGAAAGAAAGAAACTAGTCAGAGCCATGCAGAACACCCCGAATCAGCCCCCTGCAGACAGGCAGGTCTGTGCACTCAATACCAAGGTCCTGAGCCCTGCGGAAAATGCCGAATCAGCCCGCTGCAGACAGGCAGGTCTGCGCACGCCCTACCGAGGTCCTGAGCCACGCCAAACACACCAAATCAGCCCACGCCATGGCAACAATCCACTGGACCAGCCCCCCCCCCCGCTCCTCTGTACAGCCACCTGATTCCACACTACAAAGATGCAGAGGACACCGGAACACCAGACCACGGCACTGAGCCCTGTTGCTCCCAGCCCAGAGGTAGGGGCTTCTGAGCTGCTGTCCCACTGCTCCTGGTCCAGAGGAAAGGGCTTCCCGGCCACCATCCATCCCGCTGCTCCCAGCCCAGAGGATAGGGCCTTTGGGCCACCTTCTGTCCCGCTGCTCCTGGCCCAGCGGAAGGGGCTCCCGGGTCACCATCCCATCCGCTGCTCCCCACCCAGAGGTAGCGGCTTCTGAGGCACTGTCCCACTGCTCCTGGACCAGAGGAAGGGGCTTCCCGGTCACCATCCCTCCCACTGCTCCCAGCCCACAGGAAAGGGCTTTTGGGTCACCATCCCTACCACTGCTCCTGGCCCTTGTCCCACCTCTACCAGCTCAGAGGAGGTAATCCGTGCAGGCTCTAACAGCCCCCCGCCCAAGTTGAAATGAGAAAACATGTAAATAAGTCTCAAAACCAGACTTTCAGATCACCTATAGCAACCCCAAAGGGAAATGAGATGGAACACTCTGATACTCAACAACCTGGACCCACTGAACTGGCAACAAAAGGAGATCTGGAAAAAATGAAATCAGAAATAATTTCTCAGATAACAGGAGAAATTGTGCCCCTAGTTCAAGACATGATTAATAAATATAG
>NW_004624836.1:6270419-6304547 GCF_000247695.1 Heterocephalus glaber | reverse complement strand
AAAATGATGAGAAATGGAAAAAATGGAAATAAAGTCTTTGTAAATAGGGAAGGGTGGAGGGGCTGAAGGGAGGTCTAGGAATGGGGAAAAAATAAGAACCAAGATGCATCATGCAAAGGTACAAGTTCCCAATGAGAAATGTAATTGTGTTGTATACCTACAATGTACCAATAAAAGAATTTAATATAAAAAAAGAAAGAAAGAATCTAGTCATAATGGGTCAAAGTAAACTCAAAGCAAACAGGAGAAAAGAAAATTTTAAAGGGCAGAAATCAGTGAAATTCAAAATACAAAGGCAATGTAGAAAATTCAATATTTGCAACTCAGTGAGTGTAATGTACTGTATCAAAAAGTTAAAGATCTTGTTAACAAATGGAGAAAAAGTATTTGACCAAATCCAACACCTATTCATGATTTAAAACACCACCAACAAAAACCACATACACTCAGCAAATTAGTAATAGAGGAGAGCTACCTTAAGTTGATAAAAAGCATCTACAGAAAATTACACCTATATAATCCCAGCCCTGAAGTAGCCTAATGCAGGAGGATTGCAAGTTCAAGTCCTACCTGAGCAACTTAGCAAGACCCTGTTTCAAAAGAAAAGTGCTGGAGATGTAGCTCAATGGGTCCAATTCCCAGAACAAAAAACAAAAGTATGGTTACTATCATATTATGTTAGGAAATACTTTAAGGTGGAGAACAAGGCCATTCTTGCCACTCATATCTGACACAATACTGGAAACTGTAGCCACTATAACAAGACAAGGTAAGGAAATAAAATGCATAAATATTGGAAAGAAACAGATAAAAGTATTTGTAGATGATATGATTGTCTACATAGAAAGAACTAAAAATGAGTTCAGCAACATCTCAATACGTAAAATCAGCACACAAAATTCAGTAACATTTCTATACAGTATCATTGAATAGGGAGAAGCTGAAAACATAATAACATTTACAATTACTACAATAAAAATGAAAAAATGAAATAATTAAATGTTCACTTAACAAAACATGCCCTAGATCTGTGTCTTAATCACTTTCTTCCTTTTTGGAACACAATACCTGCCACCCATAACTTAAGGAGGAGAGGTTTATTCTCGTTCAGTTTCAGAGGTCTCAGCCCTTGCATGGTCAGCAGGCTCCAAGACAGAACTGAATGGTGGAAGGGCCTGATGGAGGAAAGATGCTCACATTATGGCAACCAGGAAACAGAGAAGAGAGGAGCTGCAGAGGGAGATACACACTTCCAAGTTATGCCCCCAGTGACCAGCTTCTTCTGACCAGACTCTACCTCCCAATAGCATACTGTTACTGAGGTCTCATCAATGCATGAATCCACTGTAATTACAGCGTCCATAATTCAATCACCTTTCAAAAGCACTACTCTGATCTTATGAGGCTTTAGGAGGACATTCTCCATCTAAGCTATGAGAATTTCTATGATAAAGACATTGATGAAAGAAAGCAAGGAAGATCTAAGTAAATGGAGAGATACTGTATGTTGTGTTCCCTTACTTACAGATAGGGAAACTGAGGTGTCAAAAGGGCCATGGCTGGCCAAATGTTACACAACTGTTGGTGGCATTGAGAATTTGCAACAACTATTACTGTCCTGAGAACTAATCTCTTCTTTGAGGCTCTCAAAACTCAGTAACTTTCACCATGAACTTGCTCATACATCCACCAAAGTCCTTTATACCAAAGTCCTTTATACCAAAGTCCTAGCTCTTCTTGCTGTTCAGATTTCTCTTGAGAGTCCTTTCTCTCTACTGGATTTCCCTCTCCAGGTGTATCAACATTTTTAAAGCAGCTACAGACACACACACACACACACACACACACACACACACACACACACGCATTGGATTTCCTATTCCCCACTCCTAACTTAAGGCTTAAATTCTGGCTCAGTCATGTTCAAGATTTCATAGAAGCTTACCTGTTTCATCACCTTTTCTGCTGAGAAATGGCCCCTCACTATCCACATCTAACAGTTCAAGTCCACTACTATGCTACATAATGTTACTGTGATAGCAGGTAGATATTACATATATCTAAAGTGCCTGTAGAATCTTCATTTTGAGAAGTCCAGCAAGCAATTGGACAAAAAGATGTCTAAAATTCCAGGGAGGAGTCAAATATAGAGATATAGGTCTATGAATTGTCAGAGTAAGGGGAATAGTTAAAACCATGGGTAAATTTCTTCTGTAACCAAAAGAAACAATTTTTATATATATTATAAGGTAGGTAAAATTGAACAGTTTTAACGAGAGAGAAGAATGGTCTAATAGTGCTCTTTCTTCTCCTCTCTGATCTCTGATAGTTGAAACTTTGAACTATCCTAGGTATGTTGGGAAAAGTCAGCAGGGCTTTGTGTGGTGGATGTGGTAACATGAGGAGGTGTTTCCCTTGCATGACTTGCCTCAGTGTTTTTGCAGGCTGTATCTGATCTAGGAGTAGATTCATTCCTTTTAGAAGAACAAAGGAAATTTTCAGTTTACCAAAGACCTGATTACAAATAGAATGCTTCTGGATACAACATCTAAAATATTATTTTAAAAATACCTGGAGACTGCTGTTCCTAGAAAAGAGGACGCCCACATTAGAGGAGGAGAAACAGGAGAAATTCTAGGTAAGATTCCAGGCGTTCCTGGTTTTTGATGAAAACTTTCCTTGAACCTAAGATTTACACTTTTCACATTTCATTTCATTTTCAATCTTTTCCACTATATCAAATATTCCTTTTTTGGCAATATTCAGAGTGCATGGAGCCTTTGTTGAGACACATGAATATTTCAAAAGAAGTGCCGTAAGATGCTTCATTAGCCAGTTATCCTATCTCATCAGCAGATATTTTGGGTTATTGGGAGGGGTTTTATTTATTTATTTATTTATCTATTTTTGTACCTGTTATACCCATCTCTCTATCCAGCTCTTGTGGTAGCCTCTAAATAGTAGCTAGATGCTGAGCAAAAAGAGGTTTTTATAGCAACAAATATTTTGTCATTGATTTCTTGCTTCACAGGCAATTAGATATAACTCTAATATACCTAATAAAGTAGGGAATTATTACATGGCCTTTTGTTTCTTTTCTACTGTCTAACAATGGACAGGTATTCCAGATTACCTGTGTCTGTTTCCCTTACTATTTCAATCACACAAACCTAGTAGAATTCCTTGGGCATCCAAAGCACATTGGCCAGATGTATTCATCTGTTTTTAGGTACTGGGGACTGAATCCACAGCCTTTGCATTGAACTACATTCCCAGACCTTTTTATTTTTTTTATTTCAAGACAGGATCTTGCTAAGTCACTAAGTTTTCAAGTTTGGTCTGGAACTGGTGATTCTCCTGCCTTAGCCTTCTAGAATGCTGTATTGATCTTTATTGAAGCTAGTATCCAAGGCCATACATTGAGTCTTTTTAATATCTCAAAATCAGGGCTGGGAATGTAGCTCAGTGGTAGAGCAGTTGCCTACCATGCACAAGGCCCTGGGTTTGATCCCTAAAATTGCAAAACAAATAAAACCATACAGCTTTTAAGAGACATGGGAACTTAAGTTTGTTTTGCTCTTGGATCTTTTTTCTTTTCACTACATCTTTAGGTCACCATTTCACCTCTCTGTGGATGATTTGCTCAATAATTGTTCATTACTTTTCGGTCCCTGTACCCTTACATTGCCTCTTCTTTGTGTGTGGTGATGCTGTGGATGAAACCCAGATACTCTGACATGTTAAGCATGCAGACTACCATTGAGCTACACCTCTGGGGTCTTACATTGCTGCACGCACACACACGTGCACATGTGCATGTGTCTGTGTGTGTGGTGCTCAGGATTAAGCCCAGGGCCTCACACATACTAGACAAGTGCTCTACCATTGAGCTACATCCCCAGTCTACATTTTAAATTTAGAGATAGAGTTTTGCTATGTTTCCCAGGTTGGCCTCAAAATTGTGATCCTCTTCTGGAGTAGCTGAGATTACAAGCCTGTGCCACTATGCTCAGTTTCCTATATTGCCTCTTAAATAAAATTTCTGAGGCCATGTGTCCTTATCTAGACACAATTCTACTAATTCAGTTAGATCTCCAGGTGAATAAATTTCTTGAAAGGAACAAAGACAGAAGTAAGTTTGAGGGGATGGAGTAACAACCAAAAGTTAATTTTTCTATGTGAGTATTTTATACAGGATGAGGGCATGTATTACATATATTTTTCAGTCTTTTGCCATAGTAGCTCAAGAGGCAGAGTTAAAACTAGTAGCTCTTTTTATATCTATTATACTAGGAGTTATTCCATAAACTTGTAACTTAAACTGAGAAGACACCTCTGCAGATGAATCAGGTTCCATATGCATTCATTTGCAAACCTGAAAATCTTTGGACTTTGCTGGGGTTCAGAGGAAATGTGTCTATGAAGTTACCTCCAGACCCAGGCCAACAGTTAGTAGTGGCATGGTGGAGAGATGATGCAGAACTGCTACCTGGACCTACTCACTTAGATTAAAGAAGCAATGTATGCCACCATAACAAGCAGAAAAAAAGCTATTTTCCATTAAGAGTGACCTGATTCCTATGTTGTAACCTGAAATTACCTTTCCTTTGGTTCTACAGCTTCTCCTGCACTTTTGTTCCCATATCTGAAACCCCAAAGATGAACTAAGAACTTAGACATCACTGTTTGTCTATACCCATGGCTGTGCTGGGCCCCATATCCCTTCAGTAACTGGAAACATTCAATTCAGTCTCCCTGATTTTTGGCTACCAATGGCTTGAAATGTAGAGCTGCCTGGATGCAAACAGCTAGTTTGGATGATTGTCAATCTTAAAATGCCAGAGCATACTACATAATCCATAAAAATATGTTAAATTTATTAGCTTCATCTGAATTTGTTGAATTTAGATTATCTGTAAGTGAAATCATAAACATGTAAAAAATTAGCTGGGTGTGGCAGTATATGCTTGTAATCCCAACACTCTGGGAAAATGAGGTATGAGGATTGCAAATTCAAGCTTAACTTGGGCAATTTAGCAATTTAGTAAGATCCTGTCTCAAAAAATAAACAAGGACTGGGGATGTAGCTCAGTGTGAAGGCCCTGGGTTCAATCCTCAGTAACACACACACACACGATAATGAACCAACCAAAGAAAAAAACTCCCTCCTCCCCAAAATCACCAAGAAGGCATTCAATTAAAAGGACTTGTGTAATCAGCTAGCTCTTTTAAAAATTACAATTCCAGAAGTCACTTTGGTTCACTATCTAGACAATTCTGCTTCCTACAGGTATTAGTAAAGAAAACAACAGACCAATGATGGCCTAGTTATCAGTGAGAAGCTTGTTGCACTGTATTTTTATCTCGAATCCTATTGTCTGAGAATTTCCCTTGTGATAGCAGAAAAAGGTCATTCAAATCAGATTATATTAAAAAAAATACAAAGAGCTGCATCACTGTTTATATGAATCCTACCAACCAAGTTTCTCAGGAAAGCAAGGAACCATGGAAAGAGAAGTCAAGAGCTTAGAACACCGCAGACCCATCTCCAGGGTACTGTGAACCCAGCTTCCCCACACTTCATTTGGGAAAAGAAAAAGAAAGATGAGAGAGTATTCTGCTGTCATGTCATGCAGTGATCCTAGAGTCAGATCTGTCTTCTATTCCTGGTTTTGCCATTCAATAGTTAAAGCTAGAAAGCTTCACTCTTATGATTAAGACTTTTTAACAGTTTTTCATTGCAGAATGAGATCCTGTCTTCCTTCTTTGGGTTATAAAACTTCATGAACTGGCCCCTACCTTCTCTTACTGACTTTCCCCTTCAAAGATTGCCCCTTTTCTCCCTTCAAATAACAAGCAGACTTCATTTCCTGGGTCTGAAATGTTCTACTTCCTATTCAGGTCTCACTTTGTGTCTCCTCTTCAAAAAGGATTTCATCTCAGTCACAATTACATCGCTCCATTTTATTTTCTCCCCAGCATTTAAATCACTATCTGAATTTATATTTACAAATATATTATCTACTTCCTTCTATTAGAATGTTACCTCCATGAAGGAAAGGGCCTTGTTCTCTGCAACTGGGGCCATCTTTGGGACATAGGTTTCAAGAAATATTTTCTTTTTGTACTGGCGACTGAACTCAGGGAGTTCTGAGCTACATTCTGAGCGCCCCTCCCCCTTTCTGGTACTGGGTCTTGAAACCAACACCTTCACACTGGGCTACATTCCCAACCCACTTTTTATTTATTTATTTCGAATTGACATTTTTAAAATTAATTTTATTGGTACATTTTAGGTATATAACATAATGACATTCATTTTTGGAAATTTGTACCTTTACATAATCTGTCTTGCTTCTTATTTGTTTTCCCATTCCCTTGCCCTCCCTTCAACGCCTCCACTCCTCGGTATTTACAAAGACATTGTTTCCATTTTTTTTGTATATCCTTTTATTGGTACATTTTAGGTGTACAATATAATGACATTCATCACTAGAGATAATGCACCTTTACATAATCTCTCTTGGTTCTTATTTTCCCCCCTTCCCCTGGCCTCCCTTCAACCCCTCCATTCCTCCCTATTTACAAAGACTTTGTTTCCATTTTTTAATTTTCTCATATTAATTCCATTCCCTTCTTTCCTTTCCCCTACCCCTCCCACTTCCCCCTCCCCATTTTTTCATTTTCCCATATTAACTCCATTCCCTTCTTTACTTTCCCCTTCCACTCCCACTTTCCCTTTCCCCTTTGGACCTTTTCTTCCTATTTCACATTATCTATTATACCTTTTAGTCCTCATTTATATGTTCAGTTTCTCACATCAGAAACTATTCAGTATTTACACATGCATGTCTTATATATTTAACTTAAGATTATCGCCTCAATGTGCATCCATTTAGTTATGAAGGTCTCTAATTTGTCATTCTTTATGGCTGAGTAGTATTCCATTTTATTTTTTAAAAACCCCACACTTTCTTTATCCAGTCTCCAGTTGATGGACAATTGGGCTGTTTCCAAGTTTTAGCTATTACAAAATGGGCTGCTATGAACAGAGGTGCACATATATCACTGTGGTATGATCCTTTTAATTCTTTTGGGAAGATACCCAGCAGGGGAATAGCTGGGTCAAATAAGACTTCCAATCCTAGTTCTCTGCGGTATCTCCATAATGATTTCCATAGAGGTTGCACCATTCTACACTCCCACCAGCAGTGGATCAGGGTCCCTTTTTCCACACAAACCACCAGCATTTGTAATTGGTTGATTTCATGATAGCAGCCCTTCTTTCTAGGGTGAGGTGGAATCTCAACATTGCTTTCATTTGCATCTCTCAAATGACCACTAATGTTGAAAATTTTTTCATATGTTTATTTGCTATTTCTACTTCTTTGTCTGATAAGTGTCTGTTCATTTCAAATGCCCATTTTTGGACTGGGTTATTAAATTTGGGAGGTCTGATTTTTTAAAGTTCCTTATATATTACAGATAGTAGACTTTTGTTTGAGGAATAGCTGGTGAAAATTTTTTCCCACATTGTGGGTTGTCTCTTCACACTGTTGTTGGTTTCTCTTGCTGGGCAGAAGCTTTTTAGTAAGAAGGAATCCCACTTGTTGATTGTTTGTGCTAGTTCAAGGACAACTGAGGTTTTCTTCATGAAATCTTTTCCTATGCCAATGTCTTCAAGTGTTCTACCTAACCTCTCTTCCAGGCAGTTTAGTGTTACTGTTTTAATATTTAGATTTTTAATACATTTTGATTTTAGTTTAGTGCATGGTGAGAGATATAGGTATAGTTTTAATCTTTGACAGGTTGAAACCCAATTTTTCCAGCACCATTTATTAAAGAGGCTATCTTTCCTCCAGTGAGGGTGTTTGGCTCCTTTGTCAAAGATGAGGTGGCTGAGTGTGTCTGGAATTTTTTCTGCCTCTTCTCATCTTTTTCACTGGTCCTCAGGTCTGTTTCCTTGCCAGTACCATGCTGTTTTTATCACAGTAGCTTTGTAGCATAGTTTCAAGTTGGGGATTGTGATACCCCCTATCGTATCTTTATTGCCTAGTATTGCTTATGTGATTCTAGGTCTCTTCTTGTTCCAACTGAATTTTTGGATTTTTTTCTCCAGTTCTGTGAAGCATGCTGCTGGGATTTCAATTGGGATTGCATTGAATCTATATAGTAGTTTTGGAAGTATGGCCATTTTCACTATGATGATTCTTCCTACCCAAGAGCAAGGGATGTCTTTCCATTTTCTGATATCCTCTTCAATCTCTTTTTTCAGAGTGCTATAGTTTTCAGAGTAGAGATCTTTGATTTCTTTCATTAAGTTGATTCCTAGGTATTTCAGTTTTTTGGATGATATTTTGAAAGGAATTGGTTGCCCCAATTCTCTCTTGGTGAGTCTGTTGTTTTGTACAGGAAAGCTATTGATTTTTGTGTGTTGACATTGTATCCAGGTAATTTACTAAATTTCATTATTAAGTCTAGAAAACTTTGATGCAGTACTTGGACACTTCTATATAGAGAATCATGTCATCTGAAAATAATTACAATTTGACTCCTTCATTTCCTATCTTTATTCTTTTTATTTCTTTCTCTCATTTCATTGATGTGGCTAATGTTTCCAAAACTGTATTGAACAGTAGTGGTGATAGTGGACATCCTTGTCTTGTTCCTGATTTTAGTGTGAAGGATTTCAGTTTTTGACCACTTAGTATGATAATGTCTGTTGGTTTTTCATAGATGGCTTTTAACAGATCGAGGTAGAGGCTTTCTATTCCAATTTTTTGTAGGGTTTTTATCATGAATATGTGTTGAATTTCGTTGAATGCTGTTTCTGCATCTATTGAGATGATCATATGGTTTTTGTCCTTGGCTTAGTAGACTGTATTACATATATTGATTTGCATATGTTGAACCATCCCTGCATCCCTGGGATGAATCCCACTTGATCAGGGTGTATGATCTTCTTGATGATCTTCTGCATTCTATTTGCCAGTATCTTATTAAGGATTTTTGTATCTATGTTCATTAGTGAGATAGGCCTATAGTTCTCTTTTGCAGTTGGGTCTTTCTCTGCTTTCGGAATCGTGGTGATGCTTGCTTCCAGGAATGAATTTGGGAGTATTGCTTCCCTTTCAATTTCATTGAAGAGTTTAAACAGTACTGGCAATAGTTCTTCTCTAAATGTCTTTTAGAACTCACCAATGAAGCCATCAGTGCCCGTGCTTTTCTTAGTTGGTAAGTTTTTAATTACATTTTCCCTTTCATTGATTGATATTGGGTTGTTTAGAATTTTTAATTCTTCCTATAACTTTGGTAATTCATATGTATCTAGCAATCTGTCCATTTCTTCTGTGTTTTCCATCCTACTGGCATATAGATTCTCAAAGTAGGTATTGATGATCCTCTGGATTTCTGCAGGGTCCATTGTAATTCACCCTTTTCATTCTGAATTCCATGGATTTGGGTCTTTTCTTTTTCTGATAAAGTTGGGTAAGGGTTTGTCAATTTTGTTTATTCTTTAGAAGAACAAACTCTTGGTTTGATTTTTTGTATCATCTCTTAGTCTCCATTGCATTGATTTCTGTCCTGATTTTATAATTTCCTTCCTTGTATGAGCATTAGGTTTGTCCTGCACTTCTTTTTCTAGAATTTTGTGGTTTAGAACCAGGTTGTTTATTTGAGCTCGGTCTGTTTTCCTAATATAAGTATTCACTGGTATGTGTTTCTCTTGTAAGACTGCTTTCATTGTGTCCCATAGATTCCAATATGATGTATTGGCATTTTCATTTAATTGTAGAAATTGTCTTATTTCTTTTTTAATTTCCTCTCTGACCCATTAGTTATTCAGAAGTGTGTTGTTCAATTTCCATATGTTTATGAAATTCTTGCAGTTTCTTTTCCTATTGATCTCCAATTTCATCACACTATGGTCTGAAAATATACAGGGGAAAACTTCAGTTCCTTTGCACTTACTTAAACATGTTCTATGAGCACGTTTGTTGTCTATTTTGGAGAACAACCCATGTGCAGCTGAAAAGAATGTGTATTCTGATTTTGTGGGGTGGAACACTCTGTAAACATGTTAAATTCATTTGTTCAAGAGTTTGAATTCTAGTATTTTGTTGTTCATTTTTTGTTTAGTTGATCTACTTGTGACAGTGGAGTACTGAGGTCCCCCACTACTATTGTCTTAGTGCTTATTTGATTTTTCATGTCCATTAGTATTTACTGTATATAGTTGGGTGCAATAGTGTTTGGTACATATATATTTATGATTGTCATCTCTTCCTCTTGGATTGTTCCCTTTACAAGGATTTAGTGTCCTTTGTCCCTCTTAATTAGTGTTGGTTTGAAATCCATTTGGTCTGCAAAGATGATAGCTACTCCTGCTTTTTGTCAGGTTCCTGTCACATGGAGTATTGTTTTCTATCCCTTACATTTCAGTCTATGAGTTTCTTTTTGAATGAAGTGTGTTTCTTGTATGCAGCATATTGTTGGATCTTGGTGCTTGACCCATTCTGCCAGTCTATTTCTTTTGATTGGTGAATTGAGACCATTAACATTGATGATTATAATTGATATGTATTGACTCATCCTTGTCATAACTTTTTCTTTTTGTTGGATTTTCCCCCTTTGCGTTTAATTTCTTGTTGTGCCTGACAGATTCTTTCTGCTGGGCTTCCTGGGGTTGTGATCCTCATTGTCCTTTCCTAGGATATTTTATAAAATTTTTTGGAGTGCTGGTTTGGTATTCACGACATTCCTTATCGTCTCCTTGTCATAAAAGTATGTGATTTCTCCATCAATTTTGAACGAGTTTTGTAGGGTACATCAATCTGGGTTGGAGGTTGTTTTCCTTTAGGGCTTGAAATATATCACTTCAAGCTCTTCTTGACTTGAGGGTTTGTGTTGAGAAGTCTGCTGTCATTCTGATGCGTTTTCCTTTGTATGTGACTTGTTCTTTTCTCTAACTGCTTGTAGAAATTTGTTCTGTTGTGTTTCTGGAATCTTAGCTCTTATATGCCTATGTGTAGATTATTTTTATCGTGGCTATTTGGAGTTCTATATGGCTCAATTTTCTGTATGTCAAGTTCTTTCCCCCTATTTGGGAAGTTTTCTGCCATTACTTTTGTGAACAATTTTTTTTATGACATCTGCACTCTCTCCTGTTTCTTTATTGACTCTGATAAGTCTTATGTTATTATTCTTTGCATCGTCTAGCAGGTGCTGGATTGATTTCTCATGCTCCCTTACTATTTTAAAGAATTTTTTCTTTTCCTGGTCACTAATTGCAGTCCTATCTTCTATATCTGAATTTCTATCCTTGCATTGGCTCATTCTGCTGCATAAACTTTCAGTGGAGTTTTTAATCTCCTGGAAATCTGCTTGCATCTGCTTTATGGATTCCATTTGTTTCCTATGTTGGGATTCTATCATGTTCCTCAGATCCTCTATTTTTTTATCTGTGTCTGCTCTAGATGTATTGATCATATCTTGCATTATGGGCACAATCTCTGCTGTTATCTGAGAAATTATTTCTGATTTCATTTTTTCCACATCCCCTTTTGTTGCCTGTTCAGGGAGTCCAGGTCATTGAGTATCAGATTATTCCATCTCATTGCCCTTTGGGATTGCCTTAGGTGATCTGGAAGTCTGGTTTTGAGGCTTATTTATGTGTCTTCACATTTCAACAAATGCAGCCTGCTGTGCCTTTGTTGAGGCAACTTTTTCCTCACCCAGTGGTCTTGAATTTTCAGCAAGCCACTGAGTAGCTTTTTCTCTGCTGCTCACCAGTGCACCCATTCCTGGGTTCAGAATGGTTCCCTTCTGGATTCCTGATGTGACCTGTTTTCTGGGCAGGCTTCTGGCTGGGGCATGTGCACACTTGCAATGGTATCTAGGTGTGCCTCTTGCTAGGGCCTGCCCCCCTGTGTAGCTCTTGTCTGGGAGAGCTTTGGGCTGGGGGCTGTGCACCCCAGTCCCAGGTGTCTGAGCAGGCTTCAGGCTAGGGTCTCCGTGAACTTACTGATAGTATTGGGTGGGCCTCTGGCTGATGCTTGTGTACTTCTGCAGCTCATTTCTGGGCAAGCTGTTGGCTTGGGCCTGTGTGCCCAAGTTGCTGGGGTTATGGCGGGCCACTGGCTGGATTGACTGTAGCTGTGCCACTCTGGTCCACACCACTGCTTGCTGGGATCTGTGTGCATTTACCGATGTTATAGGGTGAGCCCTTTTTTATATTTTTAAGAGAGGGTGTCTTATGTCATTAAAATGTATAGACTGGAGTCAAACTTAATGTCTTCCTGCCTCAGCCTACCAGAGTGCTGAGATTACAGGTATATGCCATCATGTCCTGCTCCAAGAAATATTTTTTAAATGATCAATAATGGCAGTGGGACTTGGAGCATGTCATTTAACCTCTGATTCAATTTCATTTTTAAAGTGCCATGTCCAATTGCTCCCCATCATTCTGGGCCATGCTGGCAGCTCACCTTAACCTTTCAGCAGGATCAAAGTGTATGTCGAGTGGTGGTATTTGGAAAGTGTGAGTTGTATAAATCATAGTGTTCTTATATGTCCCATGGTGGTTCTTTGGAATATAGTTGAGTCATCCACAAAGGTGTCAGTCAGGAATGTAGCCCATTCAGGTTTCTAGGTTCTGGATTTTAAACTGGCATTTTAAAACAGGTAATCAGTTAATATATGCAGGACAGTTGACTTATATGGTATTCAAAATCAAATGTAACAATACTATGAACTGAAGGGAACACCTTGAGGTAGGATAGAAAAAGAACAAGGGCTTCCCTGGTTTTATTTTTCTAGATGGTTTTGATTTTTTTTAAAGGACAGAGAAAGGGCTCATTCAGTGCCCATGTCCGTACAAGTGCTGTTAAATAGCATCTATACTAAAACGAAAGTTAGAATGTACTTCTGTTTAGCAGATTAGACTAATTTTCCTATTTAAACATGTAGATTGTAACAGGCTTCAAACTGAGAGAAAAGGGATTAATTCAGATGCTGGAGAAAATAGTTTAATTATTAGGAGGAAGTTTCTTTTCCATCAAACTAATGCTTCAGAATTTGGGTTCAGGTGCCAAGTTGTTGTCTCCTTAAGATCAATTCTAAACTTTAATGCCTGTAGAGTTTCAGACACTATATTTTTCTTTTCCTCCTCCCATGAAAGAGCAGGTTGAAGACACAACAGAAGGAACAAATTTTCCTGAATTTTGCCTTTAATCTACAGGGGGAATATGCAAAATTCTGAAAAAAAAAGCCAAGTAAGTGAGCCAAGATAAACTTTTTCTCTTTTTAAAAAAAAAAAAAGGCTGACAGATTGGCTTCTCTGGCTTCTTACAAGTAAGCAGTCAGATTCACATGCTAGCGAGATCAGAGTCACTCACACTAGAAACCAACATTCATCTATTACCAACTTGGTTTTCAGATTCTTAAAAAGACCACAGATAATGTCACATTATATTCATACAGAAAATACAAGTAAAGCCAATCCAAATGAATCAGCTTATTCCAAAAACCTCAACTCCAAAGTCTCTCCGTAGGACTGTAAATATTTTACTACATGTTGCCAAACAAAACAAACTTTCAGCAATGGCATCAGAGAGATTTGGTGTTAGGAAACATTTGTTTTCATTGGGATTGAAATCTGATCTGACATCCTTTATTCTCATGTTGTCTATTTTTCCCCATCCAGCCAAAATACTCATCATATACATTATCACTATCTAAATATAAAGTGGAAACAGATTGTAAATCCAAGTTATGTTTCTAACAAATGCCAGGAATAAATGTAGATATTTCAGATGAACTGCTTGGAAATTATGTGCATTATTTTTACATTTATTAAGTAATTTGAGAGGCTCCATATAAAATTTTCAGTGGTTTTCCACAATAAATAAATGTAACTGCTATTTATGGGCTGCTGCAACTATAATGGTCTTCCCTACCCAGTTAAGTTCTTTTGCTAATTCTTAATAAACTGCAAGCTTTCATAGGGAGCGAAAGGAGAAAGATGGTAGTTTTATAAGCTTGGATAGCTACCGCAAGCCAAAAACTCTGATGCACAATTAAAAGAACGAGGCTTATTTAGTTGTGGGGTAGCATGAGTGAGGAGGTGTATCTATGCATATCCACAAGTGAACTTTTAAAACTCATCATTTGTGTTCTACCCACTTTCATCTCTCTTCTCCATATTGTTCTAGTATGCCACAGTACAATAGTAGCCACTGGACACTTGTGATTATTGAACATTTGTAATGTCCAAATTGAGATGTACTGTAAGCATAAGAACATACCAGGGTTTGAAGATTCTGTATAAAAAAACCAGTGTAAATATCTCACTCATAGTTTTTTATATGGAGCTGGACATGGTGGCACATGTCTGTAGCCCCAGCACTTGGGAGATTGAGGCAGGAGGATTGTGAATTCAAGGCCAGCCAGGGCTCTACAGTGAGATCCTGTCTCAAAAAAATATTCAGATTATATGTTGAAATAATATTTACTTTATTGGGTTAAATACATTAAAATTTCTTTACAAATTATCTTGTGATGTGGTTTCTACTTAACATTACATGTGTGACTTGCATATTTCTACTAGATAGCACTAACATACAACATTTGCTGCAAATAGAGTATCATTTTTTGTGTGGTACTGGGGATTGGACCCATGGGATTGTATAAACTAGGCAAGCATTCTACCACTGAGCTACATCCCAGCCCTTTTTATTTTTAAAAATAACACTAAGTTGTCCAGGCTCATGTTGAACTTGGATTCTTCTGCCTCGGCTTTACAAGTAGCTGAAATTACAGAAATGCATCACTGAGCTCAATCAATTGTGAATCTTTTAAAAATCTAGTAATACCACAGGCACCAAAACTGTCCAGTGAGACTCAGCAATATTTTAGAGTCTTCAGGACCCCAGTCTGGCAAAAACAAAGGGAAGAAAAAGCTCAGACCAGAATGCCTACAACGAGTGAAGAACATAAGCCACATTTATCTATTAGCTGAGTTAACTCCAAATTCAGAACTCTTGTTTATCCCATTATCTCACTTCTTCAAATATCATACTAGCTCTAGTAGTCATGATGTATCTGAACGGAGATAATTACAGTAAGTATATCTCTTGAAGTTTTGAAATTTTATTATTGAATCCAGGTGTGATGGCACACACCTGTAATCCCAGTGCTCGGGAGGCTAGCTAAGGTAGGACAATTGCCAAGAGTTTGAAGCCAACTTGGGCTAGTGAGTCCAAGGCAAGTTTGAACTGCATGGTGAAACCTTATCTCAAAAAGTTTTTTTTTAAAATTTACACATCTCCACTAAAATGCCTGCTTCTTTTGGGTGGTAACTGTATCTTTACTCCTGTGCTTCAAATGTTTAATGAGGCTTGATAATCTTACCTCAGTAGCCATTTACTGACTCTAAACACCACTGCACCTATTATTTGGAAATGCCTTGTTTGTAATTGCCTTAAGAATGTATAGTACATTCCTAAATATGTGTAAGGGTGACATCTCCATCCACTGAGAAAAAGGTAATTCTTAGAGTGAACCAAGATTCATCTCAATGGTAGCAAATAAAGTGAACAAAATGAATTGGGTTACTTCTCTCAATGACTCATAAAATTGTTGGTAAAAGTAATTTAAACAAATTCCAAGTACCTTCTGACCAGTAACAGCAACATTCTCGGAATGCCTATGGCTACCAAGGCAACTAACTTTAAAGGGCATTTTCCTGGATGGCAGTAAGTTGACTGGTGTACTAAAGAACAGAACACCCAGCTGCAATTCTTTCTAGTTGTTTCACATTTTAGGTAGTCACAATTGGGGCCAAGAGTACATGTACTAAGGGGCTGAGATGACCATTAAACACAAAGATTCCCCAAATTTTATTCTAGTCTACTTCTGGACTTCAAGAAATTAAATACTTTGATACCTTTTGCTCTAGGAATGAGTCTAAGATACACTTAACCAGTTAAAATGAAGGTTTACATTACTTATAAAGCTAAGGTATATTTAGTAATGCCCAAAGTGACCTGCCAAATTTACAATATATTCCTTTAATCTTCAGAGAAAATTATTTGCTCTTTTAGGTTTTCCTTAGCCAACCAGCCAAAACTGATGTTTATTCTAAGAAATCATACAATAGAGCTTAGGGCTTGAGAGAAATATTGAAAAACAAGAGGTCATATAGGAACAGGATTAAAAACAGTTGGACATGGTGGCACACACCTACCTGCTCTCTGGGAGGCTGAAGTAAGATCATAAATTCAAGCCTAGCCTGGGCAACTTAGTGAGATCTTGTCTCAAAGCAAAAAGGGTTGAGGATATAGCTGGGTGCAAGGGCCCTGGCTTTAATGCCCTCTACGAAAGACAAAAACACCTCAAAAACTCTGGAATCAAAGATGTGAGTGGAAAATACTCTGCAACTTACTATGTGGTCCTGGGCAAAACACTAAACATCTGTATCTTAGCTGTGTCACCTATAAAACAGGATAAAAATATTTCTACTTCACTTGATTTTTTTGTGCCAGGGATCAAACTCAGGACCTTGCACTTGCCAGGCAGGCACTGTGCCACTGAGCTACATCCCTGGCCCACTTGAAGATTAAATTTTATATAAAGTAGTTAATATAGTCTGACAGCAATTGGAAAAATTTAGTCATTTGTAATACAGCTACTAGTAATCTATCTGTAAGTCCTTAGATTTAAATCTTGCCTAAATTCAAAGACCTTAAGGAAACTGAACCTTAGCTTTCAGAGTTCATAAAAGTTCTATTAAGAAGCTGGGATGTTCTTCAGTGGTAGAGCACATGCATCACATGCGTGCGGCCCTGGGTTGGAACCTAACTGCCAAAAGAAGGACCATAAAGTGCAGTTTATAATCCACCCAGATATATCAAATCCCGTTCAGTTATCTTGAGTCTTTTTCACAAACTTTCCTTCAAAAAAGTATACGGGTGTACATTGTCTAGGGGGCAAACTTTTCAGTGGTGTCAAGTTTCAAAAAATAGAATCATGTGACATAAAAATTACATGAAATCTAGATTATGAGATGAAGAGCTGACCCCGCTGAAACTATCCAGAGGAAACGAGTTCTCATACCAATGACAGAGAAAGGCAACAGAGGAAATGAAACTAATAAATTTCATAGCCAGCTAAATGAATACTAAGGGAAAGTCTTATATCAAAATGTGATCTGCTTAGAAACAAGGACATCTTGGTGGCGTAGGGGACATGTTTGAGAGGATGGAGGCAGGGATGGAAGACAGAAGTTGCAGACTACACAAGCACACCTAGCCAACTTTTGCATATACAAGGGGTGATCGAAAATGTTTAAATCTTTCTTTTTAGTTTATAGTATGTCACAAAGTTATTTATCTCTCAAAATGATTCCCTTCATTTAGAACACACATCCCATGGTTTTTGTCACTTTCTGAAGCTGTTCTGGAAGTCCTCTCTCGTGTCTTTTACAAGGTGTGATAAAATATAGTGAATGCTGCTGCTGAGTGCCACCCAATAGAAAGGCAAGCTCATAAAAAACTTTATGGTATATCCACATCCACTTTAGTCAGAATCTGGCACTTTTTGACTTCTGGCTCTTCTTCAAAGTAAAAATGACCATGAAAAGTAAATGTTTTGAATTGCTTCAGGACATCAAGGCAGCCACAACAATGCAAGTGAAAACTTACAAGAGTTACTTCCAGAACTGTTTTGGAAAGTGCCAAGAATGGTAAATCCTTGATGTGAGGGGGAGTTCTTTGATGGGGAGTAATGGCAATGTGTGTTACTGTAAATTTATTTAAACATCATATTTTTCAATCATACTTCATACAGAAGTCATGCAAGGGAATGGTCAGGGTGATAATGAGAATACAATAGCAAAGATGCACTTACTTAAAATGTCATTTACATAAATCTTCCCAGGATATTTCTATTGGAATATACTTTAATCTACTATTTTACTAACAAGCCATTCACAACAGAGTTGAAGTGGAAATTCTATCACATAAACAAAAGTACCTGCCCATACACATAGCAAAATTCAAAATTAAAGCTGTTCTGTACCAAATTTATTTGACATTGATTTGAAGCAACAGAACCTTTATCAGTCCCCCTTTTAAAGAAAACCCCAAGGAGAGATGATCAAGCACAAATGATCACTTCATGCATTTTATTGATAGTCTATATTTTAAATCTGTAATATGACAACTTACATAGGGGAAAAGCTTCTTCCTAAAAGATAACTATTAATCAAACCAGCTGTAATATGACTAACCTTTCAAGGTCTTGTTTTTGCATTAAACAAGTTAATTTTTAGCAGGTGTAAAGCACTGTACAAAAGAGAAAACTGGGTACATTCTCAAATTTTAATACAGGGCTTCCCAACCAGGAGTTTGCTAGACAGATACTGAGAACGGGTGTTATGTTCAGGTTTAAATTGAAAGAAAACGAGATATCAGATAAAGCAAGCCAATGAAATTCACTTCACTTTGTGCTCCTCTGTTCCAAGTCTCTCCCAAAGGTCAGGAAGCCCTGGTATAACAATCACTTCAGTCTTTACATAACATAGGTTTATGTGCTTCATGTTCAAAGACATAAAGGCAGCCTTTGTTACTGTTCCCCTTCCAAATCCTGTCAGGTTCTTTTAGGCTTCAGAAAGCTTTCCAAGATGGCTGCCCAGTTCTTTATATGAATCTAAGTAAACATCTATACCAAAGCAGCTCCTCTTGGGAGAAGATAAAACAGACAGATACATAGCCAGGCCAACTGCATACCTACTCAAATTTGATATGTGATTATATGGTTCTACATTTTAAAAAGCAGCACCAGGAACACATGGAGCTACCAGGAGTTAAAATCCAAACAATGGACAGTTAATACATACAAACCAATCATTTAAAAGAATGTTAACAGGGCACTAGAGTTAAGGCTGGGCAGCTGGTTCAACCATACCAATGTATTAGAACAAATCAGCAAGATGAACTGATAAAGGAATCTTGAAATGAGGCACAGTGGTAAAATGGGTTTTCACTGCATGTCTTTAAGATAGTCAACCCAAGTGACTATAAAGCAGCTCATGGAACTTTAGTAAATAATTCCTAATTTAAAAAAAATACCTTGCTGTAATTTTGTTTTGGATAGTATGCCTATTTATTCTAGATTTGAATCTAAATACCTATGTAGATGTGAAAACTATCATAAACTGATAAAACTGTTCTTTTATTCAGAGTTCCAAACACCCTGATACACCTCCATGTTGTACACTTTTAGATACACACTAGGGTTAAATAAGAACACTCATCTATCTGTTCAGAGTACTAGACATTTTAGAAATGTTCCAAAGAGAATTAATTTCAGAATGCTAAAATATTTTAAAGGGCAGGTACTGAATTCACAGCTATTTTGCTTATTAAAACTGATTTAAAAATAAGTGTACTGGTTCCTCAGACTTTGCACTTTTAACTTTCCAAATGAAGTATGTTACATCAATTTACGTTTTCAATATTTCAAAAGCAATTTACTAAAGAATTACAAGTTATTGAATATTAAATGTATTGAATTATACTGAAGAAAAAAACACCTTTAACATGTACCTTGTCACTCTCTTGATTACTAAGGTACAGAATACTTCAAAACATAGCAATAAGCAGTCTTATAAGACTAGTAAAGAACAATAAGTGCCCTGCAAACATAGCATTATGTACTTAATATTGGTAAAATATTTGACAGGAAAGCCAGTAAACATTTTTTTTTAAAAAATAAGGCATATTACAAATTATTTTTGTTCAGAAAGAACAAAGGAGAATAAAAGGGAGTGGATAAAAATACCCCCATCTTAAAAAGTCAACCACAAGGTGCCACTGTAAGAATGCAAGCTGTAAAAATGGGCTTTTAAGAAGCATTTAATATTTGCATATTCCATGGGTATTTGGGGGAACTGAAAGTCATGGCTAATTCATGACCCATTCATGTTGTGATCACTTGGGAAGCAGGTGGTTAAATACAAAGCATATTAAGCAATAACCTTTTCATAAATGAGACACTGGCTACAGCAAGAATACTTGGCATGGAAAGGATGTTTTCCTTGGGGGAGGGGGAGACATTAATTGAGGTAATACTTCTAGCTAACCAGTTTCCTAATCTTAAGATTGAATTCCAATAATCATGTTCTTAATGATTTTGCGTATCTCCTGGCGCTAAAGGTTTTATGATCTGTGTAATTATCAACTACATTCCAACACTAATGTGAAATTTTCTCAGTCCCCACCTCCATTAACATGACTGAGGTATAACTAATGTGTTCTTTTTAGAGCAAATATTCCAATTAACATGATTCTCTTCTAGTGTTGCTAGAGTCTGCAAAGTTTCAACCTAACTTCTTTGATTTTGTCTTCTAGTAGTAATAAAATCTCAACCTCCTCTGCTGCTTGGAGTTAAAAAGCAAAACACTGCAAACATTTCATACCAGTAAGTGAATTTTTACAAACACCTGAAATATTCAAGAAAATGCAGGTTGTAGTACTTTTCCCTATGCTTTAAACAATGTAATCTTTCAGTATTTTCTTGTTCCTATTACTGCATGAAGTTCAAAGTAGGTCTTAAAGACAGAACCTTTCTGTAATAAAGAGAAAATGCAAAGACACAAAATGAAGTGTAGTCTTTTGCAAGAAAGAAAATGCTCTCCCAAGAATAGGTGTTTGGATGCTGATGGGGAAAAACAATTTGTGTTCTCCATTGCACAACTGACACCTTATAAACCACTTTGTCTTCAATGTCCACAACACCAGTAAGTATATTAGTCATAGACTCTGCAAAATGAAAAGTAGCAAATTCCACTAAAAATAGTTGTATTCATTCTACAGCCAATGGATGAGTCTTATTGAAAAAAGGTGTCCACATACACAGGTCCAATATGTGCATTCAAAAACGTGAGAGCTCTACTTCCAGTGTTTATGAATAGCTTCAACATCTACATTCATAACCAGCATTCTGCTTGAGTTACCTTTTACTTTTAATACTTCACAAGTGAGTAATACATTTTGGGAGGCTAGGGAGGTACTTGTTGTCAATAACTTTCATTTATACTTAGGATGTGCTGCTGCTGGTTTTAAACTATTAAAATGAATGCCCCATAGCAAGAGAACATTTTATTCCAAGAGGACAAATGGATCTTTTTAGCCAGTCAAGACTACCCTGTAGATCTGAAAACCATACATTACACCCTTAGGAGACAAAGAGGCTCACAAATATAAAGGAATCCTGATTTTCACATGGAAAAATTTTTAAAAAATAAAAGGTATTACATAAGCGCCATAAACAGTGAAATCTGCTTATATTAAAAAATGTGAAGCTTTGTTTGGATATTATTTCCTTGCAAGAGCAGTACATATCCTTAGTAAACAACTACCATATTTATAATTTCCTTGATTCTTAGGTAGGACTGAAAGCCAGAAGAAAACATGATAGAATGAGCTTTGAAATAAATTTTACAGCTAAGCTGATAACAGTAAAGTAGCCAGGTAATTCTGAAAGCAGATTTGTTTATTTTGTAGAGTATTTAACTATATCTGGGTGATTAGCTCATTTTATTTTTGTGGTGTTAAAGGCCAAGGATGTGTTCAATTTCCCTTCTGGCCTATTAGCTTTCCCCAGAAAAACAAAGTATCTGCTCCATAGCCAGACTAATCCTGACCCCAACTGGCCTCAAGAGAAATTGGGCAAGTTATTGGGGTTATCACAAATCTATTCTACTAAGAAAACAACATAAAGTGCATGTCCATGGATAATGAATCAGCAGTCTCATGTTCAAATATGGGCAGCACAATTAAAATTTGAATTTTAAATAACCCAGCATGATTCACTTTCAACTAAGGATAAAAACTCCTTAATTCTTCAACAGGTCTTTAAATATGACCTGTTAATCTGTACTAGAGGCAGTAATGAAATAGTAAGAAGTGTGCACTGGTACCTTACATGACAAATCTGGAAAACAAGCATATTTGAGACTTTCCAATTAGCATACATCTGTACCAACTGCAATTTTTCTGCTGAAAGTGGTTTATAGTCTCTTTCCCCCATGGTTTTTTTTTTTAATTTGAGGAGTAGATTTCTAAAACATCAATTTAACTTGTGCTAGATGGCAATGGTTCATTTTCTTTAAATCAAAGAGAGCTCTGCCAAATTTGCTTATCTGCTTCATCTGTTCAAGTAGAATACCAAGTCAAGCTGCTACTGCTCTCACATGAAACCAGTTAATGTCCGCATTACTGTCTTCATGAAAACTTCTTCAGAGCAGTTTTCTGTACTCTCATCTTTAAGCACCTGCCTAAATCCAAGTTAAAACACAATTTCCATTGGTCTTTCATTCAGTTTGATTCTGCGTGGTTCTTTTCATGTCACTGTAGCTGTTCACATACATTATTATAGATATGTTCTGCTCTTGACACCTACACATTAAAAAAAAGCAGCTTCATACTTTGTTTGGTGTGATTTTTACTATGTTCGTTCACAAAAAGCAGTTTTCTCATTTCTAAGCATGGTACTTTACAATTTTTAATGCATCAATACAACAGTGCATTGGAAAAGTACTGAGCCTCTACAAAATAGCTTTACATCTTTAAACAAATGAATGTGATTTCTTCACATACACAAGCATAGGCTTTTTAATATTTCCACAAGATAAATATCTCAAACTATAAGCTCACTCTATAATGTGCCACAGTAATGGGCTTAGGAGACAGTCATACACTTAGAAAATTCTATCTTTAGTGTTATTTACACTGACACGTCCAGTATCACCGAGTCTGAAAGGTGAACAAATATTCAGAATGTGGCTGAATCTGGGTCAACTAATAACTAGGAATGGCATAACTTTAAGTAATCACTTATGAAACACATATAACTTAGTCTTGTCTGGGAATTTCCTTAACCTCTCTCCCATGGCATGGGAAACGTTAAAGATCAGCATGAAACAGACAGGAGCCATTGCTAAGGCAGATCTTTTAAGATAACAAAAGAGAAACTTACAAGTATAAATTATTGGTAACAGAGATGCTACCAATTCAACTGGTATTGAAATCAGATTTTTAGGTTCTAAAATTTTTTTAAATATTTCTTTTTATTCTGAAATGGAAACTGAAGGACATGATTCTTTCAGAAAGAAATGACTTAATTCAGTTGTTACTTTACATTTAAGCTAAGCACCACTCAAAAAGTGGACATAAAGCAAGTGATTCCTGTTTGCCCATCACTACACCAGCTACAAAGCTGAGAGTTCAGATGTTAATTACACAACACTTTCTCTGTTACCAGAAGCTAAGACTGCTCTGCGACAAATGGGACAGGTAGAATTCTCAGATAACCAGCGATCAATGCAGTGGACATGGTACTCATGAGAACAAGGTAGTTTACGAAGTTTGTTGCCTTCTGTATATTCTGTAATGCAAACACTACAGGTTTTTAATGCATCGTTTTCACCAAAACTTCTCATTGCCAAGTTGTCAATCTGTTCTTTGGTGAGTCCTCTGGGTTGGTCATCATCATCCTCATTTAAGAGGAAAAACTGAGCCAGACTAAGAAAGGGTAAAGAGCCACTTTCATCAAATGTGACTGGGGCCCTATGTCGACCCTCTCGCCTGGCACCTGAAGAGCTTCCTTCATTACTGCCTTCAAACAACTCTGAGCTAGTTTCTGAACTTTCGCCACTGGAGCTGGAACTAGGACTGGAACCTGAACTGGAACTGGAACTTGAACTGGAACCAGAACTGCTACCACCACCAGAACTCCCTCTTCCATTCCGTGACTCTACCCTTTCCATATTTCCACTTGGGACCGAGCCACTAGGTTCTGAATCACTATCACTGTACATAAAGTAGCTTAACTCACCAAAACCTGTCATTATCTGCCGTAACATGGTCTGAATTGCAACAGATGTAGTCTCACTTAAACCAGTATTTAAAATTCTACGAATGGGAATCCTGATGGTACTGACATAGGTTCTCACACCTGCCCGCTCAGAACGTGCAAATGTACGCCTAAAACCTCCTCGTTGACTTTCATAAGTAACAGTGTTATTTGGTGTCTGAGACCTTGACCGAGTTCTGCTAGCTATGCTATCTCTCTGTCTGTATTTTCCAGGATGAACTCTTCTGACTTGAAGGTCAAGGACTATGGTTGGAGGTCTCTGTCCTGATCCTGTAGATTCACCACTGATGGCTGTGTCTGAAGAACCTGCTCCTTGAGAGGTATTTCTTGTTCCAGAAGCTGCCAAAAGACCTCTACTTAACAGCTCAGGTCCAGTTATTTGTTGTCTCAATGTCACATGGTGCCGGGTTCTAGAGCTTCCCTCGGTCTCATTTACTAAAGGGTGCTCAAAAGTTTGAGATGAAATACTATGATGAGATCTTCGTGGAATTTCACTCATTGGATACAGAGGTGACCTACTTCTTTCAGCTCTGGCTCTGGTTCTCCGATGGTCTGGGCTCCTACTTCTTGCCCTCCTCTGACCTCTAGCAGGTGGGATTTCTGTTGTTAATGTTTCAGTTGAATTTCGTTCTGATCTAGATGGTCTTGCAGATGTTGCTTCAGATCGCGGATTTTCCACTGGCCTTTGGCTATTGTTTTCTGTAATTTCTCCACCAGAACGTCTTGAAGATGGCTCATTTTCACTCTCTGGGTTTTGGTTCCCATTATTACGGTTAACATTTATCTCTAAACTGAATCTGAAATCACCACTGTTTGGATTAGTCCGGCTCACAGCTCTCCAAGACTGGTTTCCTCTTTGCCCACTTCTTGTTGTATTTCCAGTTTGTCTGACAGAATTAAGCCAGTCTATTATAGAGTCACCATTAGACACATCCTCTGAAGAATCACCACCTGCTTAAAACAAAGGAGGGAGAGAGGGAGAAAAAGGAACTACTAAAATTAGGACAATCATGTAACAGGGCTCTGAAACTTTGTACTAAAGAACTTAAGAATTTTAAACAAATTTCACATTTACAGATCCTTGCAAACTACACCATACAGATTTATAAGGGCAAGAAAAGTTCAATTGTATCTGAAAAGAGCAAGCCAATCCTAGAGAAATTTAGAATTATTTTTTAAGGGGAATATGGAGGAATTTTATTTTCAGTATTTCATGATATATAGAGCTTAGCATACCATAGTGAGACCATTAGAACAATATATTTTCAGTCTATTGTCAAAACACTAATGTAAATCAAAGTATGCAAACATTATTTAAGATACAGTGCTACTACAGGCACAAATTACATTTAGTCAAATTTTCATCAGTCTGCAACAGTAAAAGCCAACCTTTCAGAGCTTTCAATGATACAAACAGCCTGCTGTGGCACATGTGCCAAAGGTTTGCCACTACTGGTCTATAACATTACTTCCACTACCCTCTTGGATTAAGTGTCTTTGGTATCACATAAGTTTTGGTTTATTTTTCCACTGTGCTAGGGCTTGAATCCAGGGCCTCATGCTTGCAAGGAAAGCACTTTTACCACAGGGCTACATCCCCTACCCACATGAGGTTGTTTTAAAATACAAGATTACTGTAACTGTAGCAAAAAATATAAGAAGATTTAAAATTGAGGCCGGGGTGGTGGTGCACACCTCTAATCTAGAAGGGTGAGGTTTGAGGATCTCAAGTTTGAGCCTAGTCTGGGCAACTCAGTGAGACCCTGGCTTCAATTCCCAGTACCCCCGCCAAAAATATTTTAAATTGACACGAAAATGAAGACCAGATCAAATGAACACCCTAAATCTAGCATACCAAATAAAATGGTATGTTCAAGAACTAAATTACTATCATCATAGTTCTAAAGGTTATACAGTCAGATTCCCTACTTCATGCTGGGAGAGAACACCAAACCTGAGGTTACAGCAAGATTCTCGGTAGCAGTACTACTGACGTTTGAGCCATTAATTCTGGGAGCTGTGCACTATAGGATATCAGGATGTTTGGTTGCACAAATGCCCACAGTACCACTAGGGAGACAAAATTACAGCCTGCTGAAAATCACTGGGACAGATAATGCAATATTCTTTTGGCTAGTGAACAAGCCATGTATAGCCGGGCATGGTGGTGCATGTCTGTAATCCCAGCACTCAGAAGGCTGAGGCAGGAGGGTTGCCCTGAGTTCAAGGCCAGCCTGGGCTACACAATGAGTTCAAAGTCAGCCTGAGTAACACAGTGAGACCCTGTCTCAAAAAAAAAAGCCATGTATGTAAATTAGGACTTAAGTAGGAAATTTCAATGGAGGTGAAAAATCAAGGAAAAAAAAATCATACTTAAATAGGCCATTTCTCATAGTCTCCCAATTCATGCAAACAATCCAAAGGTGAGGCAGAAAAACTATGCTGACAATTCTCATCAAATATCAAGAAAGTATTACTTTTCTTTTTATGAGAAGTTAGCACCAAATTAATTTGTGCCATTTCTATATAATCTTTGGCTGACACTTACTATTATGAATTTCTTATCATTCCATCCTCTACCCACCTCCCAAAGAAAAATATACCTCTATTTTCATCTGATTTTTGTGGTGGTGGACCCTCTTTAATTTGTTGTAGTCTTCTCAGCAACTCTTCCTCTGTACTTTCTCCTGTAAGTTTAAAATTACTTATCAGGTTACAAATGAAAATCAGTTTTAAACACAACAACGTAAAGAACAAGTTAGGGGAATGACAAACACTTCATCCATGACCAACAGTAATCTGACACATAATGATTTTGAAAGAAAAAATTTGTTGTACTTTGAATGGAATGCAGGAATGCTCTACTTCAGATCTACACTCTCAGACCTTTGTAATTTTTGAAACAAGGTCTTGCTAAGTTGCACAGGCTTGCCTCAAATATGCCATTCTCCTGGTTCAGACTCCTGAGTGGTTGGAATTATAGGCATGTACCACCATGACTGGCTGTAAAAGAAATCTTATGTTTAGCCATATGTAGTAACACATGCCTGTAATTCCAAACTTGGAGGCTGAGGCAGGAGGCTTCCAAGTTTGAGCCCAGCCTGGGAAACTTAGCAAGAACCAATCTCAAACTTTAAAAGGTTAAAAGCAAAATTTGTTAAAGAATGAAAAAGGAAGCCAGTGACTCTTATCTCTGGGAAACCAGGGAGTGAATAAGGACCAGAAGAAAATCACTTCTTTGGGAACAAAATACTACAACCTGCATGTATACAAATATGTATACTTCTGGGTTTAGAGGTATAGTTCAGTGATAGAGCATGTGCTTAGCATGCACAAGGCCCTGGGTTCAATTCCTAGCATCACACAGAAAAGTCTTTCCAGTTTACAAAGGGTGTTTACATGTATCTAAACTTTCAAAACTGCAACTCTAGGAGGTAGACATTTTTATTTGCATTTAAAAACAAACAAACAAACAAACAAACAAAAAAACAGTGAGAGAGGCTGACTTGCCAGAAGCCATATCAAATAGCAGAGCTAAAACTCCAGCTAAGACATTCTGATTCAAGTCTGGTACTACTGGCTCAAAACATGCTCCATTTCTTAAAAGTTATGCTAAAATCTTACCATTAAATTTTATGCAGTCACCCTTGAGACAACAATGTTAAGAGAAATAAATCAGACAAGTTCAAATATTGCATGGTTTTGCTTATATAAGAAAATCAATATATAAATATATTAAAGAGTCAAATAAAAGACAGATAATAGCAAACAGGGCCAAAGACCTTTTGCAAATGAGAAGGGGACCAGAAGATAGAAGGAGGGGAAGGGGACATAAAAGAATTAAGATGTGTTATGTACAGTACATGTGCCAAGGCCCCATGATGAAAGCATTATATACTGCAAACATGTACTAATAAAAATTTTAAAATTTTATGCAGTCACCTCAAGGTTAATCGGAAACAAAGAGGAAGACAGATACTCAGTTTTAACTAGGATCAAATGAGATTTATTCAGTTAAAGGAGAATAGGCTCAAAGTTATAGCTGCCAGTTTATTCCACCAGCTAGCTGTGGAAGATTATTAATTAGAACATTTTCAGAGAATCAGAAATGACAAAGCAGAATTAAGTCTATCTTAGGGAGTAAAGTTCCCATTAGCTATTCCACACTTGGACACATATCTACAAAGTTAAATAAAACTAAGAACAAGGACATTGTTCTGCTCCATTCTTTGCAACCTTTTTACTAAAAATTTGTAATTCATAACTTTAAAATATCTGACGTAAGTTAATTCCAAATGTGAACAGAATCAAGTAGTAAGTACATCAGTAAATATCATTCTACACCTCATGTACTAATCATATTACATGATGACTAAAGACTTTAAAAACAGACTGAAGTGTTTATATGCAATATACATATAAAAATCCTTATATTACATGAAGCATACCTGGGGTGCCTAGCAAATTGTTATCTCTCATAAGCCTATAATCTTCTTCACTCAAGTTATTTACAAATTGATAGAAAGCTTCTTCTCGATCCAATCGGTCCATCTGACTTCTGCGCTGTGCTGCAGATTGATCACCACTTCCTTTATCATTAGAATCTGAGTTTTCCATCTTGACGAACAAGTGGAAAATTATCTAAAAGGAGAAAGACGAATCTTGAGATCAGAGGTCACTATATATTTTATACAATTTTAATTATGCAAACATCCAGAATGCAAGTTAAGACATGAAGTTTAAGACTTCAAATACTGTAAATAAAATCACATAAAAGAAAAACTCCAGAAAAGCACTGCTATACTAGGAAAAGACTAGGTCAGAGATTGGCAAACTATAGCCTTTGGGCCAAATCCAGCCATGCTGCTTATTTTTATTCTCCTTGCAATCTAAGAATGGTTCAAATCATTTTGAGAGAGTAGTGCTAACCACTAAGCAATACTCTAAGTCTCTGAGTTTTACATATATATTTTTTGGTACCAGGGACTAAACTCAGGACCTTGTGCTTGCAAGGCAGGCGCAGCACCACTGAGCTAAATCCTGGCCCAGTTTTACATTTTCAAAAGGTTACAAAAGAGAATATTTTATAATGTGTGAAAAATGAATGAAATTCACTTTTCAGTGTTCATAAAGTCTTACTGGAATAGAGTCATACATATTTACATGGCTGTTTTTTTTTTTTTTTGCTATAATGGCAGAGCTGAGCAGTTGTTACAGACTGTGTAAGTGGCAATCTTAATGTTTTGTATTGCTGCTCAGTGCACTATAAGTTATCACGATGCAGTGATAACATGACAGCACTCCAAGTGCCACATGTATCAACATATTGTGATTTTAAAAATTACCAGGACAAATGGATGTCAAATGAAGGAAAAACTGGGCTTAGAATGTCACACTTTAAGGCAGAGCAAAGGTTACACTATTTCAATACAATTACATGGCAAAGATTGTATTTATTATACAAAGACACTAAAACTATGGTAAAGTAATATTACATATTGACATTATTAGACTGAAAACGTCACAATACTTCCAATTTAAGAAAATTTAAAATTAAATATATTATCAAAAATATTTCTTCATAAAAAGTGAAAATGAGGTTTTGTCTAAAGCATGTTTCCAAGTAGGTCATTTTGGGCAAGGAAAGTCATTATCATAGTGAATAAGTGGAAGTCTGTATAGGTACTAAAATTTAACCCTAACACAAAGCACATGATACCAGAATGTTCACAAATCATTCCTAAAGAGAAAAAATAGAAACAGACCCTCCTCCAGATATAAAAACAGAGAGAAGCCTATCTTGTCAAACTCTGCCTGCTTACTGAATCTAATCTTAAGAACTTTAGACACGGACATACCTAAATCGCCATTCCATCTTCTTAGATCATTATTCTTAGAGCTATTCTATCATTGTTTAGACAAATAAAAGGAGCAGGTCAAGGAAGTGGAGGGGAGAGGGTCATATTTTTGGAAAGTTTCCTAATCTCATAACTAAGATTAATTTTTTTTTGGTACCAGGGATTGAACTCAGGACCTTGTGCTTGCCAGACAGGCGGTGGTACCACTGAGCTAAATCAACAGCCCAACTAAGATTAATTTTGATAGGAATAAATTATTGAAATTTCTGACAAATACTGTTTTTATAACTTGAAACTTTGGGAAGACTAGAAATCAGGAGCTTAAACTAAACACTCTTGTACATTAAATGGGCCAGGCACTAAAAACAAGGACCATCAATGTTTACAAAAGTTTATGACATATTTGCCTCAGACTTATTCTTTGTGGCACTGAGCATTGAACCCAGGGCCTCTTGCATGCTAGCAAGCACTCTAGCAGTGAGTTACACTTTCAGCCCTTTTAATTTTATTTTGAGACAACTTGTTAAGTTTTCCAGGCATCTCTGATCCTCCTGCCTCATCCCCTGAGTAGCTGGGATTATAAAGTATACACCACCATGCCTGGCTGGTTAATGTTCTTAAAAGCAGTTAGTATTTTGAATGCTAATAACATGAAAGTTAGAACAAAACCCAAATGTGAATATTCAGTAAAAAGTTCTGAAAATAATTTTAGGGTTAATAGGTTTTAAAAACAAATCTTCCATCATAGCACTATGGGTGGCTGAGATAGGAGAATAAAAACCTTGAGCCCAGCCTAGGCTATTTGGTGACTTAGCAATACCCTGTCTCAAAACAACCACAAAACAAAAACAAAGAAAGAATTCTTAAAGAAAAGGCTGGGAACATAGCTCAATGAGAAGGCTTTAGTTCAATTCCCAGCACTCCCCACAAAAAAGCACAAAAACACAAACAATAAAAAAAACCCAAATCTTCCAAAAGAAGGCAAAAACATTTGCTAAGTTCTGACATATGAATTACATGAACCAAAGATAACAGAAAATTTATACACCAAAAAGTTACAACAGTGATACAAAGTCTTATGAATAGCATCAAGGACATTAAAGTGCAGAAACAGAAACTTGCAAAACATGGGAAAGATTTAAAAACAGTATTTGAAAAAGAATCTTGTACTAAAGTATAGAAGGGGACTCAGTGTATTAACAGAAGACGGAAGGTAGTCATTGTATTTCAATTTTATTCAATAAGGAAAATTACCTTCTAACTGGAAACAATGGGAAAAAACTCAGAATCAAGACGAGAATGTGTAACATTGTAACAATGATCTCTGAGATATGGTAGAAATGGTAAAATATTAGTCTGAAAAAATGATCTAGAGGTGGGGATTAACTCAGTGGTAGAGCCTGTGCATGCAAGAGGCCCTGGTTGTAGCTCCATAGCACTGTTGAAAAACAAACAAAAAATGAACCAATATTCAAAAAAGGCTTAGAAACTATATAGCACAGTAAAATCTGACAATAAACCTAGGGCGAAATTCTGCAATAGACTATCAGATATACTACAAACAGTAGAAGAAACTCCAGATGTGGGGTTCACTGCCCTAGGCTTATTGGCTTTCCATAGGGGTAGTTCTCAACCTTAACTTGCACATCTGGTCACGTGGGAAGCTTTTTTTTTTTGGTACCGGGGATCAAACTCAGGACCTTGCACCTTGAAAGACATAAATATTTTTAAAATTACTTAATTCTTTTTTATTAAAGACAGGTTCTTGCTATATAGTTTAGACTAGCCTTGAATTACAGGCTGGCCTCAAACTCAGATCCTCCTGCCTCAGCCTCCCAAGTTCTAGGATCACAAGCTACACAGTTAATTCTACAGGACAACATTGTTGACTTACTTGTTGTCTGCATATGATCTGGTGTTTCTCTTCCTAACATTATAGAGACATGTAGGCTACCCCAGGGATTCTTAAATGTTAGCAAATGTGTTAATCATCTGGAAATCCTGTTAAAATACAGATTCTGATTCAGTAGGTTGGTGGTGGGACCTGTGATTTTAGTAAGCTTCAGGTGATGCTGCTGAACCCAGAATCGCTTTGAGTAGGAAGGAGCATGACAATACAGTATAACAGATTCACACCTGTTGAATACCACCCTCAAATAGTATGGAACAATGTTAACCTTCAAACAGCCCTATAAACTTTACATTTTATTTTTTTGTTTTTGAGATAGGGTCTTGCTATGCAGTCCAGGCTAGCCTTGAACTCACTATGTAGCCCAGGCTAGCCTCAAACTTGTGGCAATCCTCCTTCCTTAGCCTCCCAAGTGCTGGGATTACAGGCCTGTGCCACCACACTAGGATAACTTTTATCATTTTTTTTTTTGGTACCGGGGATCAAACTCAGGTCCTTGCGCTTGCGCAACACGTGACGAAACCACTGAGTTTTAAAATGTACTGTTTGGATGAATCAGCCAAAGACATCCTAAACAAGTGCACAGACAACTCAAAGTGGGGAGTTAGCATAGATCAGTGGTAGTGAACATATGGTATGTACACTGCAGTGGGCCGTTTGTATCACTGAAAGCTCGAAAAGGTTCACCATCACTGGCATAAATATATAAGATAAAGTAACATTCTAAGTTCTCAGTGGACTGTGAAGATGGATGAAAACAAAAATGTTTCACACTTGATTTAGGTTGATCAGGATAAAATAACTCATAGCAAAAGTATGGAGTAGAAGAACCTGTCTCAGCGGTTCACATTAAAAAGATCTCAAGTCTGCCAGGTTTGGTGGCACAACCCTGTAATCCCAATGCCTCAGGAGGCTTAGGGAGAAGGACTACAAGTTAGAGTCCAACCTAAGCATTAGTGAGACCTTGTCTCAAAAAGTGAAAAAAGGGTTAGAGATTCAGCTCAGTGTACAGGCCCTGGGTTCAGTCAACCAGTGCTGCAGGGGGCAAAAAAGGCCTCAAGTTTTTAGCAAACATAAGGTCAATTAAAAAGCCTGTTTGACCTGGCTGCTAAGTAACCCAACAGAGTCACATGTTGCTTTCATAGGTCACTATGTTCAAATAAAAGCAGGTGACAACCCCACTGAAGCCTGTTTAGACTACCTGTAAAGTATTTGAAACATTTTTGAATACCTCAAAAAGGACATCGAGAAAGTTTCTGAAGTGACCAAATGGTAAGAAGACTGGAAACACAATAAAAAGAAATGGCTAAATTATTTGAAGATGATCAGTTTGAAGAAATACAAAAATGAACATAACATCTTCAAATATTGAGAGATAGCTGGGCACATGTGCATGACTGTAATCCTAACTACTTGGGAGGCTGAGGCAGGAGGATCCCAAATTCAAGCCCAGGCTGGGCATCTTAACAAGATCCTCTCTCAAAAAATAAAAAAGGGGCAAAGGATGTAGCTCAGTAGGAGCATACCCCTGGGTTACATCCCTAGGACCACAAAAAATTGATAGTTGTAACATGAAAGAGTACACAGCCAGAGTCAAAGTAGACTCAATACTTGAAAAATATGGACGCAAATAACAGTATAACAAAACTATCCCAAAATAGTCATGCAATAAGCCTCTTGAAGCAAACAAACTACTTGTCACTGGGAATATTCTAACAGAAGATGGATATTAAAGAGAAGCTTCTCAATTCCACACTCCTACGGCAGAGGTGAGCCAATCCCAGCGCCCAGGAAGAGGCTTCCCCGCCACCATTCCACACTCCTAGGGCACAGAAGGTGCGCCAATCCCAGCGTCCAGGAAGAGGCTCCCCCGCTGCCATTCCAGGCTCCTAGGGCTGAGAAGGTGAGCCAATCCCAGTGCCCAGGAAGAGGCTCCCCCAGCGCCATTCCACGCTCCTAGGGCAGAGAAGGTGACCGTGCCCCCCCACGGCCCCCTCCTCGGTGGAAATGAGAAGTCATGTAAACAAGCCTCAAAAACAGACTTCCAGATCACCTACAGCAACCCCAAAGGGAAACAAAATGGAACAATCTGATACTCAACCACCTGGGCTCTCTGAACTGGCAACAAAAGAGGATCTGGAAAAAATGAAATCAGAAATAATTTCTCAGATAACAGCAGAGACTGTGCTCACAGTGCAAAACATGATGAATAAATCTAGAAAGGAGCTCAGGAACATGATGGAATCCCAACATAGGAAAAAAATGGAATCCATAAAACACATGCAAATAGATTTCCAGGAGATGAAAACTCCATTGAAAGTCTACATGGCAGAATGAGCAAATGTGAGGACAGAATTTCAGATATAGAAGATAAGATTGCAATTAGTGACCAGGAAAAGAAAAATTGCTTTAAAATTGTAAAGG
>NW_004624836.1:6233043-6267939 GCF_000247695.1 Heterocephalus glaber | reverse complement strand
TAAAGGTCTAAGGAGCAGGGGAAGTGGGTGGGGTAGGGGAAAGGAAAGAAGGGAAAAGAAAAAATACGAGAAAAGGAAAAAAATGGAAACAAAATCTTTGCAAATAGGGAAGGGTGGAGGGGGTGAAGGGAGGGCAGGGGAAGGGGAAAAAATAAGAATGAAGATACTCATGTAATGGTACAAGATCCCAATGATGTATGTAAATGTATTTTATACCTAAAATGTACCAATAAACTTAATGGAAAAAAATTAAAAAAAATAAAGAGAAGCTTCTCTATTAGATAGGAGTTAGAACAGGGGTTTCAATAGACCTTTTGGACTGAAATAGTATTGAAGATTAAGTCTCTTGCTTTTCTGGCCATCATGTAACATTAAATTTCATATTTCAATGGTACAAACTTATAACACATTCTTGGCAAAACTAATCCATTTGTATTGTCCCATCCCCACCTTCAAACATTTCTTGTGCTTTACTCTTTTTTCTGGGGGGGGACGACGACCAGGAATTGAACTTAGGACCTTGCGCTTTGTGCTTTACTCTCTTTACACTTCTAATACTGTTCCCTCAGACTCTTAAGTCTCCCTATTTCATTCACCATTTCAGGTTCTATGAAACTTTACCTCCTAAGCTTTTAGTATCTCAACTAGCAATTTTCTCATCCATTTCTGCATATAACACTTATCTGTAGTACCAGGGTGACACATCCTGCCTTCATGATGTTTATATTTTTGAAGTGCATAAGTCTTCTCTTCCCAATTGGTTTCCTTTAGAGAAAGATTCAGAAGTATAGTCCCTTTAAAACTCCACTGAAAGCCACTAGCACACAATGCTTAACACACTGTAGATATTTAAATGACTGAACTAAATCCAATGCGAATACTGAGTTCATTTCCCTTAAATAACCTGTCTGAAGCAACACTATCAAAAAGAAACAAAATGTGAGTGGGTGCAGTGATACATGTTTGTAATTCACCTACTTAGGTAGTCTAGGCAGGAGGATCAAAAGTTCAAGATCACCCTAAACAACTTACATGATTTTTTAAAACTACTGAGCTTTCAAAATCTGGTGTATATTTCACTTACAGCAAATATTCAGTTAAATGCTATATGTTCAAAAGTTAAAGTGGAATGTAGTCCTACTAAAAAATAAAGCTGTGCTGAATAAGCTAACATTTTATTCTACTTTAGTTATTTTCTTTTTCTTTTCTTAAGGTGCTGGGGAATGAACCCATGGGGGCACTTACCAGTGAGAAGATATGTAATATTCTTTCCATATATACATCAGAAAAAATCAAAGCAAATACTTCCACCTGACATTCCTGCAACACACTTTAATTTAAAAAATGTAAGCAAACTGGTAAGGCTTCATTAACCAGTTTTTGCTACATTAAAGTCTTCTATCAATAAAGTACTTTGATCCTTATAATTGGTTAGGAGACAGAGAGAGAAAAATGTGATTTTCTTTCCTACTTTTGCCCCAAGTCTCCATTCTTTTGGCCTTAATTCTACATTTCTCCTGGGCTAGAAATTAAGGGTTAAGATTTTCACACTCTTACCCTACAGGGACAGCTAAGGGATGAGTTATGACTACAATACCTGCAGAAGTTCTGGAGAACAGAGGTAATCACATTTTGAAAAAAAAAAAAAGGAAATCCTGAATGCAAGCCATGTTTTCCAATCCTTATAAATTAATTTTACCTCACCTACCCAATCACCCTGCTCTCATTTTAAGTAGTTTTGAGTTAGTTAAGTGGCATAAAAGAAATGTAATATATCGTAATCAAAACAAGTTCTGCCCCTGGTAGATGTAATGCCACTACTGTTTGGTTAGTGAAAAACAACATTTTAAAGTATACCAAAGGTGTTAAGACACCACAACACAAATGGTCAAATACAGACTTTTCTCCATTTTGGTGTGAAAATATTAGTGAAGCATTATGTTAACAAAATGGGTCTCCAGATTCTATCTTATAGTGAAAAATACCATGGTATACTTCCAATATAACTAAACAGAGGGCCTAAGAATATGGGCAAGAATGAGGGCAATCTCTACACACTCCTGGACTACTTATCTTACTCTAAGTTACAACATTCATTTTTTAAGACAATTATTTCTATGAAGCCATCACCTATACAACAATTAAGAAAATTTACTTAAAAAAAGAAGAAAAAAAAGAAAATTGTTCTTAAATCACTTAGCTCTCTTCCTGGTTATAAGCAATACTCATAACTGTATATTTACATAGCCCTTTTATCTATATCCTTATAACTATCCCATGAAGTAGGAATTACCTCTACCAGTGAAAAATGGAAGTATGTAGAGAGGAAGTCACTTATCAAATCCAAATCTCCTGGATCCAAAGTCAGGCAAAGATAGTAGTGCTGTACTCCTATAATCCAAGCTACAAAGGAGGTTGAGACAGGAGGATCAAATTTGGGCTCAGCCTTGGGTTAACTTGAGACCCTGTCTCTCAATAAAAAAATAAGGCCAGTGTTCCCACCTGTAATTGTAGTGCTTGGGAGGCTGAGGCAGGAGGATTGCCACAAGTTTCAGGCCAATGTGGGGTGCAGAGTTCAAGGCCAACTTGAACTACACTATATAGGAAGACACTGTTTCAAAAAAAAAAACCCCAACTAAAAATAAATAAATAAATAAATAAATAAATAGCTAGCTAGCTAGAGAGACACAGACAGGCAGAGAGACAGAACTAAAATCATACCTCAGTTGTCAAATGCCCCTGGGTTCCATCCTCAGTACTGGGGAAAAAATACCCCCATGAAACAAACAGAAAACCCCCAAAATGCAAATTCAGTCAACTTTTCACTAAATGACAATTTAGCCAATTTGAGGGCCGCCTGGGCTACACAGTGAGACACTGCCTCAAACAACTCCCCAAAAAACTAATGGGTCAGGAGACATGGGCTTAAGTATAAACACACACGCATTATATTTAATGGATCATACTATCCAATTACAAAAACTTAAGGCATCAAAAAACTGTTAATAAAAAAGAAAAAAATTTAAGAAACAATTGTCAACAAAAGACTTTATAAAACTAATTGCGATACATCAAGTTAAATGCTTGTGCAAATACTGGATTAAAAAATATGCAATGCTTTATTAGTGCATGTCTATACTGCCAGCTACCCATAAGGCTGAGGCAGGAGGATCTTAAGTTTTAGCTCAACCAGGGCAATGTAAGGAGACCATATTTCAAAATAAAGAACAAAAAAGGGATCCAGAGTAGCTTAGTGGTACACTGCTTGCCTAGCAGGCAGGAGGCCCTCAGTACTACTCTCCTCCAAAAAAAACCCCTGTATTTATTAAGTATGGAAGACATTATTTCTTTTAAAAACAAAAGGGGAATAGGCAAGATGAAAAAGTTAAAGTAGCCTAATATCACCAAACTACTAAAGTATGTTGGGCATTATCATCTTTTGGATATGCATTCATCCAAGTTCCAAAGTACTAAAGCAGGAAATGCCAACTGCTTAAAAAATCATGGCTATCAACACAAAAACATGGTATACTACAAAAGAAAAAGACAAGCATCACTTTGTTTCCAACAGAACTTTATGAAAAACTTCACAAAGCCTAGGTATGATGGCCCATGCCTGTAATTCCAGTACTTAGGAGGCTGAGACAAGAGGATCCTGAGTTCAAGGCCAGTTTGAACTACATTGTGAGACTGTGTTTTACCTCAGAAAGGAGGTAAGAATTAATGGCATGCAATCTTCATCAATAGAATGTTAGCTCGATAATACCAAACGAAAAATACTTTATTCAGTTTTTAAAAATTTAAATCACAAAGAACTACTGAATTTGAGGTCAGAAGGAAAATTACCAAGCATTATATGTAGACACAAGTGCTGCCAATTCTTCCTATATAAAAGTTAATTAAAATTCTATGGCATTTCTAATATACAAATAAATGGTTCACAACAACCAGATAACTTTTTTATTCTGTACTTGGGTAACAGGAAGAATTCAGCACTGTGAAAAGGAGAGATATTGAATTCTAGTGTTGGCTGTAACCTGGCTATGTAAATTTAGCCAATTCATCTAACCTCTTGTGCCTCAAGGTCTCCATCAATATTACAGTATTGGACTAAACCATTTACAATATACATTCCAGTTCTATGAATCTGTGATTGTGGATAAAACATATTTTAGGTAACATTACAGTACTGTCACAAATGTAAAGCTTAATAACATGAATAACTAGGATGTGAGCTTAGAAGCTCTGCTTTGCTCACTGCCATTTTGCTTATGTCTGTCTCCCTTTATCTTTTTTTTTGGTACCAGGGATTGTCTCCCTTTATCTTTTTAAAATGAAATGTAAGATATTCTTTCAAAACATAGGGCAGATTTCATGCCTTGCCCTCTTTGTTTATTGTAAACTCTCATCAACCACACACTTTGTTGACAATATCCAACACCGGCCTATCAGAAGACACTACCAAAGCCATCTATCACTGCTGATATTACTACAGGGATACGAGATATAGATTACCTGAATGGTAGTGGTAGCTTAGCTTCACCTATATTCTATCTTTTACTAGTTTCAAAAAACAAAACAAAAAAGACTAGGAAATGTCTCTCCCGTGTCTAATTTCTTGGCAGGAAGTCTACTGACCTGCAGCTTACAAACAATTTTGACTACAACCTTCTAAAACAGCTAAATTGAAAGAATATTAAGAATTCCAGTGTCAAACATCATGGCGAACACCTGTAATCCCAGCACTGGAAGACCGAGGCAGAAGGATCTAGAGCTCAAGGCCAGACTGGGTTACACAGGAGACCCTGCCTCAAAACAAACAAACAAAAATACCAACTCCAGTAAAGTAAATCAAAAGACAGAAGACCATGCCATGCTGCCAATTTATAAGATCAAGTTAGTTTTTAAAAATCCATTATAGCCAGGCACGGTGGCAGGAAGATTGCAGTTTGAGTCCAGCCTGAGAGCAACTTACTAAAAAACAAAAAAAAATTTAAAAGGGGCTGGTGATGTACCTCCTATGAAGGCCCTGGATTAAATTCTCAGTAACCCCCCCCCAAAGGAAACCATTATGACATTTCATCTCACTTAAGTATTTTAGACGGTGAATTTAATCTTCAATTACCCACTTCCTGTTCTCTTATTACAGAGCTATGTCAGTAAATAAGAATTCGGTCTTATCCATACACTGAATTTTGAGTTGGTTCTCTCATTATTCCCAAGAAGTTAAATAAATAAAACTCAAAAACACAAAAGGCTCATGTGTTTATTTTAAAGGATATTAATGTAGCCAGGCATGGTGGCACATGCCTGTAATCCCAGCACTCTGGGAGGCCAAGGCAGGAGGATCACAAGTTTGAACTTAGCCTGGGCAATTTAACAAGACCCCGTTTCAAAAAACAATTAATTACTGGTAATGTTGGTGCTCATCAGTAACTAAAGTAATATTTTTAATGAACATAAGATTTCCTACCAAAAAAATCAACTTTTCAAAAGTTATGGCAATTTTAAAAATTAAAATCATGATCAAAAAAGAAAATATCTACATTTATCATTGTCATATTTGATGAAAATCATTTTGTATTTAAGGCCAAACATGCTGACAAATGTCTATGATGAATCAGTGTTCCTACATAGAAATGATAAAGTGTCCATATATCCCTGGTTTGTTCAAAGTAATGGTTTACAACTATGTTGAAGTAATAATATTACCCCTTTTTACTCTCAAAAGTATCTCAATTTGGGTGATTTAAATGGTCCTTTCTTCCTATGGTCAAGTAGAGATCAGGAGGAGGGGAATTTTTTCATTCCAGAAAAATTTAAAACATTAAACATAAATATCTCTCCCCACTTCTAGAAAGCATGTTCATCACCAAGAAAACTCCATTAGACTGGCAAATGGAACAACACAACCTGTAGTTGTGAATTTACTACAAGAGATCCATAAATCTACACTTAATACTAGGCACTTTCTATTGATATTTATCTCACACAGATGTAGGTACTATTATGACTAATGAGATTAAAATCTTGAGTTGAAGCATTCTGATAAAATCTTAAGAGCCAATAAAAAATGCCAACTATGTATTTTAGGAGGAAAACCGTAAGTTCCCACTCTGGGAAGCAGAGGGAGGAGGAATATAAGCTTGAGCTTAATAGCCTGGGAAACTTAGGGACCTACCCCAGACCCTGTCTCAAATTTAAAAATGAGCTGGGGATGTAGCTCAGTACTGCAAGAAAAATCTATTCAAAGAATCCAGATATTTTAAAATACAGTGGTACTTTAGTTCACAAATACTTTTGTTTGCAAACAATTTGGTTCGGAAACAGAAGCATCTGGCAAAATTTTGTTTTTGTTTGCAAACTCTGAATCTGGTGACAAACAGGTCAGCAGCTATCCATCCTACACAAACACAAACATGGCCATCTTTTCCAAAATCGTAGAACAAATTAAGTTTGTGAACCGAGGCATCACTCTATATCTCAATTGACGAAAGGAAAAATGAACTGTTTATCTGGAAAACTTCATCTGAAAAAACTTTCATATTCAAGGTTGAGAAAAAAGTAATGATAAAAAAGGGGACACAGAATTTTACTGCTAACGTACACTTGTTATCGAAACTTCAAAAGTATTGTGTAAACTGTATGATTTTTTAAATAAATGGGCTATAAGGTTTTGGAAATCTTGTATTATACAAAAATGTTAAAGACCTAAACTTACAAAAGAAAAACTTGTCCCCATATTAGGACTGACCCAAAATTCTACCACCTTATTGGTCTGATTTGACAAGACTTTTACTTTCTAATTTATTAACCATTCTATGGTAAATCAAGGGAACAAAAGTTGGTCAGTAATCTGTTCTATTTCCCAGTCCACTAGGACTATGAAAAAAGTAATGCATGCACATGTAATTCCATAAATACAGATTCATTTGACCTGTATTATTTAAGGCTTCACATGCTCACTAACCTAAAAGGTATACACCAACTGAATATTTCTAGATATTTCATTGTTATTTCTTAAAATTACTTCTGATTTTAAAGTAAGTTCATCAAATTACATCAAGAGCACTAATAGTTGAAACAGAACAGTAACAAACAAAAAGAAGTGGAGGCAATTGCTTGGTAAAGTCTTACCTACTTCATAAAGCAGGTTACTTTTAAGAGTCAATGGAAGTTTTTGATGCAACATAACCTATAAATTTATTACTTTTGATTTTCATTTCACTTTCAAAGTAACTTGAAAGTAAAGCAGTCTAGAGGCATTGAAGTCTGATGACTTCAATGTTAGACAGACTGGGGATAAAAATGAAGGTTCCATCATCAGCTAGCTTTTTAACTGAGGACAAATTAACCTCTTGAGTTTCAGCTTTCTCTGTAAAATAATCAACATCTTCAAGAGGCATTGTTGTGAGGATTATAAAATAATTCATGTAAATCACAAGGCCTAGTCCATAAACCTTCAACAGAAATTAATTATTAATTTAGGCTATGCCAGTTTGCCTGGGATAACCCAACTTTGCACCTGTCCAGGAATAATTAAGAATGTTCCTTTTACTTTAAAAATTGTTCTTGTTAGGGTGATACATTTATCTTTAAAATGGTATGACAAAAAAATTAATACCATTAGAGTATTATACACCAATTTTGATTTTTACTCAAGGGAAAAAAATCAAGTATCACACAAAATATGTAAGATCAAACTCTTGTAAGATATTTTATGGATATTTCAGTTATTCTTCAAATAAAGGCTTTTTAATTTATTTCTACCTATGTTATTTCAATGATTTATGGCAGCAAATATTTTTTGTTCTTTCTGTTTTACACAGGTATTGGTAAAGTTCAGATACTATTTTAAAAGAGTAACATTCACAGATAAAGCACTGGTGAGTTCCAGGTACTAAAAAACATTACCCTTTGAATTCCCAGTGAAAAGTATCCATTCTCATCATGAAGAATGCCCAACACCAACTAACATTTATCAGTGAGCCCATCCAACCCAAAGGCCTGTAAAACAGAATATTTTAAAACATGCATTCTACACATAAATCATGAGGAGACGCAACAAAAAATAAATTACCTGACTGTTATGACATAGTACTGAAATACAATAAACTGGATTTTAGTTTTCTTCACTCTGCTCTAGAAAAAAAAAGAATCCATTATTCTTCTTCTAAGATACACATTTTCTTTGAAATACAATATATCCTTAAAAAACACATATCCTATATATTTTAGTTACACACACACACCCCATAACCTAATCTAAATAACAGTATTCAGGTATTTGGGGAGACCAAAAAGATCAGAGGGAACCAGAAGTTACATAAAAGATTTCCTTTAAAGGCTGAGGGGTAATCTACCTTTTTAATGTACCCTTACTTAAAATACGCCTTTTCCTTAACAGACCAGTAATTATTTGTATTTTCAGATTCTGACAGTCACTTTCAAGGACTTACTTGGCACATTAGTCTAAGGCAAGAACTAAAGTATTAAAAATCATCAAAATCATCAATGTCAACGTTTGTGACATTTTGAATAATTTATCCTAAAATCGTGTTTTCTAAAACGGCTCAGTACTTAATCTGTATTTTCTTAGTTTAGAAAACTGATTTGAGTAAGGGTCAGGCCTGTAATTGTGCCTGCCAGTTCTTAAGTACTACAGGACTGACATAATGTATCTGATGGGGTGATTTAAGCAGTTATTTTGTAATCATGGAGAGCCAAAGAAACGATTACATTTATTATTTCTTCCTCTCTTCAATCATCCAAAAGCACTGCAGTTAATTTTTATTCAGGAAACGCAGGCTCCTTATTGCCAGCAAAAAATTACTGTGGGACCTTCCTTGCAAATGGTGGATAACAATCTGATAGAAATGCTCCCTCTGGTTCCTAAACGAAAAAATGACCTAAATAACAAGTCTGATAGGCCTCAGATTCCCGAACTAACCTGTGGAATAAGTATGGTGAAACTGTCTCGGGAAGGAACGTGGCTGTCTCCTCCATCTTGAAATTAATCAGCATAAGGGAAAAAGGGACTGAGTGTTCAGGAAGCAGAAGCCCAACCGGTTAATACTAGTTACTAAACTATGGCGTACGTGGCAGGTACTGCCCGCAGAAGCCAAGACCCTTAGGCTTGCCTTTTTTTTTTTTTTTTTTTTTTTGGTGGAAGGAGGGGTTAGGTTGTTGGCGGAGGGAACGGAAATTAACTTGAAAATAATTTGGCCTAATTCCCACCCTTACCCAGGGAAAAACAACAAACTCGCAACGGCCTTTCCCTCTCTTTTAGGGGGATCCTTCCAGTAGTATCTGGCAGAGGATAACCCAGGATTATATGAGCGAAGGGGTAAACCACATTTGCCTCAGATCCTCTGGGAAGATGTCATCGCGGACCCAGGGTCGCTTAATCGGTTTTGCTCTGTGGAAGGGCCCAAAGTGGGACTTTGCAAATCCTGGGAAAAATCTTAAGGCCTAAGGATTCCTAGCATCTGAGTTAGAGCACTCTGATTTTTCCCAAAGCCAAGCTCGCCACGTAAAACGCGGGACGGCGAGGGAAGCCTCCCAAAAGCAGAAGAGAGTAAAACCTGGGGCACTCTCAGATTCTCAAGCCTGAGTCCAGAACTCGAAAGCACCTCCATGAAATTCTTAAGGCTCTGGAGGGCCCAGGCTTCAGCTCGACTACCCCTCCTTCCCCTTCTTCAAAGAGCCGGTCGACCCTACCACCAAACTAAAATGGCAGCAGCGACTACGCTACGGAGCACCCCTGCAGCAACAGGCCTGGGGTCCGGAGGCGGCGCTGAGCCTCTGCCACGACGCATTACTCGGGCCATTTTGAGAGAAAGCGGCAGCTGCGGCTCCGCGGTCTTCCTGTTGCCCAACCATCCATTTCAGAGAATTCCCATGCCTTCACTTACTCAGTTTTAAGATCAGGATCGGACTCGGTTAGTTCAGCCGTTTCCGCTGAGGCTCTTCCGCGCCTCGGCTGCCTCCGCTTTCAAGCTCTCTCGAATGGGTGGCTGGCTGAGACCCGCCTCTACCCCAGCGTCTGCTTCCAGACGTTGCTCAGGCAGCCATTATCTTCCCCATTGTTACCAAGCAGCGACAGGAAACGACGGCCCACAACAGGAAGTGATGATGCCGAGTCCCGGCGCTGCAGTCCCGTTCCCAGCCTGTTAGCCAATCTCAGTCGATTCTCGAAAAGGCTTGGTGAGCCGAGGAGGGGTACAGCTGCCGACAAGGCGGGGAGGGCGTCGGCTTGGAAAAGGAAAGCTGCTATGACGCCCACCATGTGACAGGCCCCACCCTCCTCCGCCATTTTGAATTGTGGCGAGAAATTCGCGTTCTGAGAATTGTGGGAATCTTCCCTTTCCCATTTTGAAAGTTGGAGAACGTCACCGTCTGGCGACGTGAATCCTTTTTCAGAGAGCGAGAAATGTGATATTGGTCTAACCTGGCCTCGATTCAATCAGTCCCCACGAATTCATACAGCATCTTACATTTTATTCTACATACCTATTTATTGAGCGCCAACTGTAGGTCAAGCACTATTGCAAATGTTGAGAAAAATAGACCAAAATTTAAAAATAAATAAAATCTTAGTTCTCATGGATCTTGATAATTTAATGAGGCTATATTAATTTTTGAAAAGCAAATTACCTCATATTAATTGTTGATAAATGCTAAAAAGAGAAAGTGGGGAAGGAAGATGGGACAGCACCCTATAGTTTAAAACAGAAATTGCAAGGCTTAAAAGTGTTGAGAGTCTCTTTGAGGTGGTAACTCTGAAGTACTTGAAAAAGGGAGGTGATTGTCAAAGGGTGGGAAAATCTGATAGAGGTGGAATTCCTAAAAAGGCTGTTAAGGAAGCCTCTCTTATATGGTAATTCCTGAAGGAATGGAGGTATTCCACCACACAGCATCTAACTCCTATTGCCCCAGTTAAAAGAAAATAACCTTCCCAGTTTTTTAGGGTGCTTCTGTGTTTTTTCCTCCATTTTCCTGATAACAAGTCAGGTAGGGTGGCTTTCTTACTGTTTTCCAACAAAACTAACTTGTTCCCACCTCAAATACTTTGCCTAGGCTGGAATATTTTCCTTTGATATCTTTGCTTTCATCACCCAAGACTCATTATTGTCACCTTTTCAGAGAAACTTTCCCTGCCCTTACCTGCTTAATTTTCTGTAAAGCACTTTTCAAAATATAGTATTTATTTGTTTGCACAATCTTTTAAAAGAAGTAAACCTTGTTTTGCCCACTGTTGTATCCCTACGAACTGAATAATAGACTCTCATGTTTTGGGGAAGAATTCCCGCCTCGGTATAGTGGAGTTTTAGGAGCCTGGAATAAAAGCAAAATTTTATTTCAAGCAATTAAAACAGTATCTCTTGTATCCTGTTTATCTCCCCAGCACGTTTGATATTGTCTTGTTGACAATGTAATGTATGATTTAGAGGCTGTCTCTACTAAGTTTTTGTCTTATTTTTCAAAATAATGTATTAGAATGTTTACCTGGAATGTATAAAATGAAGTCTTCAGCTATCTGCAACTGCCGTTAAGCCTAATATTAAGACTATGGCAGTAACTAGCCACTCCTGACATACTCTTGAGGCACATGTAGATTAATGTAAAATATAAAATAATAAAAGTGGGAAGAATACGTGAATATTTCTATAGCCTTGAACTATGGAAGGACTTTCTAAATATGCAGGAGGATGTTCTAAACATGGCACAAATCCATAAAGGGAAAGACTAATAAAATACAATTTCCTAAATAAAAGTAAAGCTTCTGAGTGTCAAAATACAAGGTTAGTAAAGCTTAAATACAAATGACATATTGAAAAATATGATTTTAATATGACATGACAGCTTAGAGTTGATGTTATTGTTTTATAATAAAATTAAAAGACAAATGACAAACTGGCAAAATGCTGCATATACAGTAAACACATATGACTAAATATCACAAATATATAAAAAGTATTAAATTGATATGTATTTGGTGCTGGAGAGAGAATCCAGAGCCTTGCATACCACTGAACTACACCACAAACCATAAACTGATTTTTTTAAATTGAAGATTTAAAGGCAAGGGAAAGCCACTTAGGTTTGACTAGCATTATGAGTTAATTAAAATAGTGTAGCTGGATGTGGTGGCACACTCCTATAATCCTAGCACTCTGGGAGCCTAAGGCAGGAGGATTACAAGTTTGAGCCCAGTCTGGGTAACTAAAAGACTTAGGGAGAACTTGTCTCAAACAGGGCTGGGCGTACAGCTCAATGTGAAAGTCCTAGGCTCAATACCCAGTACTGCAAAAAATTTAATAAAAGTTTATTTTTATTTTATCTATTTATTTTTCAATCCCTAGTACTACAAAAAAATTTTAACAAAAATGTATGTATGTGTTTGTTTATTTATTTATTTTGAGGTACTGGAGATTGAACCCAGAGCCTTCATACTAAGCCACATCCTCAGGCCTACATTCCCAGCCCTTGTTTTCATTTTGAGACAGTCTCACTAGGTCGATAGGTTGCCCAGGCTGGGCTGAAACTTGTGATCCTCCTGCCTCAGCCTCCCAGAGTGCTGGCATTACAGGTTTATGTCACCACTCCTGGCTAAAAGTTGATTTTTAAAAAGATAAATACCCCAGTTTTGAAATGTACAAAGGAATGGTTAATTTTTTTAAAGGAAGCTGGGTGTGGTGGTGTACAACATTCAGGAGGCTTAGGCAGGGGTATCTCAGCAAGTTTCAAGTCAGCCTGGGCTACATAATGCATTCAAAGCCAGCTGGAACTACATAATGAGACCCTATCTCAAAAAGAAAAAAAAAGGAGAAAATATTTGGCTGATAAACATAGAAAATATGCTAAATCTTACTATTAATGAGAATAAAAAGTGATTTTTCTTTTTCTAGGGGCGCCTAACAGTATGTCAGAGATTACAAAACAATTCACAATATTGAGTGTTTATGAAGATCCTTCGAAATGAGCACCTTACACTTTTTTGTTGTTGCAGTGCTGGGGATTGAACTGAAATGGGTACAATAAAAAGAATAAAATGAACACAATTATATGCTTAGTGCTACTTTTTACTTTTTATTTTTTTGGCAGTACTGGGGATTGAACCCAGGACCTTCACACTAAGCTATATTCCCAGCCCTTTTTATTTTTTATTTTGAGACAGGGTTTGCTAAATCACTAAATTGCTCAGGCTAAGCTTGAATTTGCAATCAACCTACCTCAGCCTCCCAGAGTGCCAGGATTAAAGGCATAGGCCACCATGCTGGGTTTAGTGTTAGTTTTTAAAGACAAAGGCTTGGTGACATATCTCCAAGCCTCAATATATCTATACTGTTTGAGCAACAAATCTATCATCTATCTATCTATCTATCTATCTATCTATCTATCTATCTATCATCTGGTGCTAATCATAGTGTAGTTTGTAGTATTAAAATGTTGAAAAATCAGGAAAGACAACTACTTAATAATAATTAGTCAAATATACTAAATCTACATGATGGACTACTACATATCCATTAAAATGTGTTCACATGTTTTGTTCACATATTTGTCACATATTTGTAGTGAAAGAAAGAAATTTATAAAAACATGTATGATTATTTTTAAATTAAAAAAATATAAGTACACCTAGAGAAGCGTATAAGTGAGTATACATGCAAATAAAATGTGCTGGAAGTATTAGTCATGTTAACTTCCTTCTTTACCCCTTTCTATATGGTCTTGAATATTTTAGTGTTGCATATATTATTTGATATTGGAGAGGAAGAGCCATTTTCATTTTTAAAGAAAAATCTGAATTTGACACTCGTGCATGACAGAATCTACTTTAGCAACTTAATACTTCATGGCTCAAATATCCACTTAATTGTGTCTTTTGCATGTTTTCCTACCTTTTTATAAACATGGAACTGCTTGCTTCCAATATCTAGGAAATTACTTACTTCATCTCATAACAATTTAGCCCATGATGCCACTTAATGTCATTCTAGAACCTTGAAACAGTCAGACTACTTAGTTTCTCTTTAGCCTAATTGCATTTCCTTACCATGTTAGTTTTACTTATATGTGACCATCAAATGATTTTTACACCTTCTAGTTCAAGTGACCTTTAGGAAAATAGAAAAGAATGTCCATTTCAAGCATATGCTGGTGAACTGGGATATATCAGTAAGACCACACACAAGAAGACTCTGTGCTCTGTGACATGATAAATATTGAACAAAGACTTATCAATGTAATGAATATTACAAAGGATATGTGTGTACAAATGGGAGTATATGAAAGGAATCTTTAGCCAAGAGAAGCTGTTAGTTTTAGTTGAGACTTGAAGGAAGAATGATGGTTCAGAAAGATAAGGGAGGAAGCCTGAGAGAGAAAATAACCTTGTACAAATTCCCTGGGGTGAAAAAGTGAAACTCGAGGAACCAAAAGAATAATTTATTTTCTTTAGTAAATATTCCATTTTACTTCTACACAGCACTCCTCACATTGGAATTTAGTTAGTCTGTTTGTTTGTTTACTGATTTAATTTATATGTTTATGATCTGTCTGTTTTCCTGCTGGCCAGCCCCTTCCCCTAGAAGTATAAGCTCCATGGGACCTGGGACTTTGCCCTATTTCCTCATTCTTGTATTTTCAGAGCCTAAATATCAAGTAGACATATTTCTTGAATGAATCAATGAATTGGTTTGTAGTTTCTATTACAGATTTTGGATTTTATCCAAAGAGCAATTGGAAGTTGGTGAAGAATTTTAAAAAGAGAAGTTATATGATTTAATTAAAGTTTGACAAGAGACTGTTTAATGGCTGCTATGTGTTTGACTCATTTTTTGTCTGTTTGTGTGTGTGTGTTTGTGTGTGTGTGTGTGTGTGTGTGTGTGTGTGTGAGAGAGACCCAGTCTCGCTAGGCAGTTCAGACTGTCCTTGAACTCATTGTGTAGCCCAGGCTGACCTCCAACTCTGGATCCTCCTGCTTCAGCCTTCTGAATGCTGGAATTACAGGGTGTACCACCTCAACCAGCTGTATTTTTTGGGGGGGTGATTGAAGATTGAACCCAGAGCCTGTTCCCTAAACTACATTCCCCAGCCCTTTATTTATTTTTTATTTCAAGACAGGATCTTACTGAGTTGCTAAATTGTCCAACCTGGGCTCAAATTTGTGGTCCCTCTGCCTCAGCCTCCCAGAGTGCTGGGATTACAGGCATGTATCACCTAGCCTGGGTTGCATTTTTCTTTATAGTGAATAAGGTCACTATTTTAAGATTCCCATAATTCATTATTTAAAAAAAATTGACTCGTTTGGTTAAAAAAATACCAGCAAATTGCCTATTTAATTTAGATACTACCTCTAATATCTAGGGAACTTTGTAAAAAACTCTTGAACAAAAATCCCTGACCAAAATCAATTTAACTTGCAAACCAAGGTCTACTTTTTAGTGCTTCACTTTTATCAAGTTTTCTCCTATAGGAGTTCACAATAAAATTCAGGACGTGAGTGAATTATAAATGTTTTCTTCATTTTGTCCTAAGGAAGAAGCAGAATGGAGACAAGGGAAAAAGACTCATCGATTTATTTATTTATTTATTTCAGTGCTGAGGATCAGGCCCAGGGCCTCACACAAGCTAGGGAAGAGCTCTATCACTGAATGACACCTGATTCACTAATTTATTCATTTTATTAAGTTATTCATTAATAAATATTGTGTACCATAGCTCTGTGGCAGGCCTTGACATAATCTCTGTTCCGAGCATGTTCACACACAGAGAGAAGAGAGGCATTCCGAAAGGACATTTCAGTAATCAGATCCAAGACCATAGGCTGAGCTCCTCCTCCTCCACCAGCAGCAAAGTCCATGGCCCCAAATATCTGAAGCATTTTGTAAAGTTAGTGCAGTGTTTCCAAAAGGGGCCCATAAGTTTATATTTGTCAGAAGTCTTAAAAATAAAGATTAGGGTTTGGATAGGAAGACTCCAAATTTAAGCCCAGCCTGCACAACTTAGTAAAGCTATCTCAAAATAAAATCACCTTTAAAATTGGCTGGGACTGTAGCTCAGTGTGAAGGCCCTGAGTTTAATCACACACACACACAGACACACACACACACAGACACACACACACACACAGTCACACACACACACACATAATTAGAGAGCAGAGTACACAAAGCATTAAGTGTAAAGGCCTTTTATTCCTTACCATATATGGAAGGTATTTTTAGCCTTAAAGCCTGAAGAATAGTACATTTGCCTTAGGCTAGTAATAAAGAATATAGCTGGTTTCGTTTTTAACAACACAGTATTTCATTTAGGCATGTAGCACAGCCCCTTGCAAATGCCTTGTTTATGCTGTCATTGTTACTGAAAACTTTTTTTAAAATGTTATTCAAGTTGGCCTTGAACACACTATGTAGTCCAGGCTGGCCTGTAACTCACTATTGTGGAGAGCGAAAGGTTGAAATAACCTTCAGAGACCTCTGAGTCTCTTGAGAACATAATGAATCCTGGATATGCAGCTGGCACAAAAACAAGGATGGTTACTTGTAACGAGAGTGGTTAAATAGAAAGAGTTCGAATGTCTGTAATGCAAGGGAATGTTATTCCCGGAGTTGTAAAGATACATTTGACCTTTTCCCTGGAAAATAATTAGTCGCCGAATTATGTACAGAGGAGGGGTTGGGGGTTGTGGAAAAGGTATATAAAGGGCAATAAAGTGGGAAGAGGGGTCTCTCCTCCGCCTCTCTCTCCTTTTTGTTTTCCTCAGAGGTTTTGTTTTTCTTTAATCTTCTCCCCTCCTCTCAGGTACTGTGCGACTATTGACGGCTGGCACCGTCACACACTATGATCCTCCTTGCCTCAACCTCCTGAATGCCAGGATTACAAGTGTGTGCCGCCACGTCTGGCTGTTACTGAAAACTTTTTAATTCTTAAGTACTCAATCTATCACTTTGAAAAAGTATGTTGTGACATATATTTTTCCTCCCACAAAGGCCCTGTAACTTAACTGGGATTGTTATTCCTGAGTAAGATGTACTCCGGAAACAAGAAGGAAGTATTAATTGCAAATATTAAGACACAGTAGAAATAAAATAGAATGCATGGCTAATTATTATTATTATTATTATTATTATTATTATTATTATTATTATTTGACTATAGAGGAAACTACATCCTCCTATTTGCCCCTTTCTCTGTACTTCCACCTGCTTAACTCTTTGTTAGGAGAGAAACTTCAGCACAATTTAGTCTTGTTTCTGCTAGAGTGGGAAAAGAAAGCCTGATTCCAGGAGCACAGGAAGGGGAGGGCAATGTCTGGGGGAAGAAGGGTACTTCCTGGGCCCCAGCAGGGGTGGCCCCTCTGCCCTTCCTTAGCTGGCCTGGGTCTTGACAGAAGGTTTATAGATTTCAGCAAGACATATGTCATTACTTGAATTTGTTTCATAATCTTTTGAAAAGAGAAAGATTTTTTTACGGACTATGTTTTAACATTTTTTTGTTTCTCTAGAAGAATGAAGATTTAGGATTTTCTCAGAGGAAGGGAAATTCTATCCCTGACTAGCACCTCCAAGTGCATACACCCACACATACTCACCAAGTACATGTACACATGTCTGCAGGCACACAAACTTCCAACCCTCTCACACCAACAGATACAAATACCCTTAACACACTTATGCACACATAACTATACACACACAGCTCACACATACACATACTCATATCCCTGTCTGGCTTTCACTTCCAAGATTTCAGAGGTTGGAGAAAACCAGGAAAGGAGCCAGGAGAAGCCAAATGAGGAGCATAGCAGCAGAGGGGAGAGAAGAAATTTCACTTCTCACAAGAACAGGGAATCTAACTTTTCCTGGGCCCAGCTGTCTTAAATCCTATAGATTTCTCTCCCTGAGGCCAGGAATTAATTTTCTAATAATTTAATCAGAATGATCACAGGGTTCTCCATTTCCAGGAGTTGAAGTCCTGAGTTGAGAGTATGAGTTTCCTGTGGCCCTCCTGGACTCTTCTGGCTTCAGTGTTAAGAGGGGAATGAGGTACATGGCTTGAGATTTGTATTTGTATGATGATAAAACTTGGTAATACAGGAGGATAAAAATGGAGGAAATGGGTGCAGGAAACAGCCTTGAGTAAATATCCCCTAAACATTTAAGGAACCTTCACCTCTCTATCTACCTCATCTTTTGTGCTGAGAGTAGAGGGGTTGTTTAATTAGTTATTTCTGATCTCTGCATTCTTGGGGAATGTGAGAGGTGAATATATTTCCTCTGAAGACCTCTCAACTTGGGGTACAGCCATTCATGGCACATTTGTCCCCTGGCTGCTGGAATGTAGTTTTATTGCTAATGACCTACTCTTTCTGCAAATATAAAGACCAGACTCAAATCTACTTCAGCCAAAGCTCTGAAGGTACATCTTCTGTGTAAATTTGCACCATCCTTCCGACCCTGCCCCCAAATACAAGCCCTCTTCACTCTGGCTGTCTCCAGTTCCATTCTTGATGAAGAAACTGTAAACTTTCTCATGAGTTATCTATCTCCCTTTGCTTTGCTGCCCAGGAAAATGATCAGTTCACGATGTAAACAGTGGAGCTGCCTGCATCCACCATCTTATCCCTTTCTCTCATTTTTTCTTTCTCCAAAGGTGCCTGAGTCCTGTCTTGTGAGGAAGTATCTTTGGTGCTTGTTGCTGCCCTTGAGGCCCTGGCTGGGCTCTTTATTGAGTGGACACTGTGAGCATCTGGCCCTTTCTGTTCCCTTGGGTAGCTTGCAGTCACCATCACCTCTGCATTTCCCTTTTTGTGAGCCTTTTGGTCTCCCACAGGCCACAGGCAGGTTTGAGCAACACAGAGGGTCTCTAGGCTGGCAAGTCTTGCTCCCTGTGGGCTAGGGGAGTGGGGGATAGGTAGGGGGAACTCCCATGGGTAGTCTCTGATTTCCCTCCTCAATGCTGGGCTGCTCCTCAGAGTCTGGGACAAACTGATCCTACTTTTCACCAGGATCTCCCTTCAGGCATCCCAGGGTCTTCCTATGTCCTGTGGGCAGGTACCTCACCTTCATCCTGTCACTCCAGTCTATTATGCAGAAAAATCCTTTTCTCTCTCAATGAAGAGCCTAGTTTTCAAGATCGCTGTCTGAAAATATAATTTAAAGCTTAAACCTGGGTACCTTGCTCTTGATGAAGTTTGCTTCTTCCCTTGGGACAGTGAAGGTGACTGTGAAGAGCCCAGGCAGCTGAGGACAAAGCAGAGAGGAGCAAGGGTCATGACTGGCCCCTGGGCTGTGTCATCCTGGTTGCAAACACCTGGCTCTTTCTCTGCAGAACCAGCTCACTCCAGGGGTTATTTAGGCCTGGGAGAGGTTCTGAGCCTAAGTATAGGCTCTGCAGGGAGAAACACAATGCTGGATGGGGTGGTGTGTGTAGTTCATTTGGTGGAGTTCCTGGTCTCACAGAGGGAAAGCTTCCTTTTGAAGGTCAGGGCCTCCTGTGGCACCATAAAGGGTTTTGATTACAGCTACCTTGTGTGTGTTGTGGGGCACCATGCTGTCAGGAATTTGCTTTGTCTTCAGCATACTGTTATCTGTAGTTTCATAAGAATTACAAAGTAGATTTACTGCCATACCTTTTTTCCCCATTTTTCTGAATCCCACTTCTTCCTCTTTTTCTTTCTTCCTCTTTCTTTTCCTTTCCTTTCCTTTCCTTTTTTTCTGTAGTGCTATGGATCAAACCCAGACTCTCCACGGGCTAAGCAAGCACTCTACCACTGAGCTACATCCCCAGCCCTTTTCTTCAGTTATTATAGCAGCAGTGAAATATCTTTATGATATAAGCAATATATTTATATGATTCTGTTTTTTTTAAATTTAAAAGTAACTTGCCTAATGAAGCAGTATCAAACAGAAAGGTTCAGATGTTCTAGTTCAGATGTTCTAATTTAGACTGCACAGGGCAACTTTCCAATTTACTCTAAAGCAACTGGAAAATAATCTTCCTGTTAACAAATTGAGAGCAGTATATAGGAAGATAGAGACATGGATTTAGAGAAGATATACTCATGTTATCTCCAATTAGTAATCTATTTTAATAAATGAGTTTTCTACCATTTAATTTTGTAAACTGTGAAGAATAAAATGTTTAAAGATACACAAGATTGATTATGGACTATCTCAGACATCAAACAGCTACATATTATGTTTCTCTTTGGAGACAAGATGACCCAATCTCTGCTTCTTATCTCAAATATCTTTAGTCATCATAAAAAACAAAAGCCCTCCTAGTTCACACCCACTTAAACACTAACTTCCATAGAAGTCAGCTGTAAATCCAATTCTATCTCCACTTGCACTATACCCTAACAATACTTTTGATCCCTATGGGCCTGCATATTCAATGCTAATACACTCTTCTTTTTTCAATCTATTCCTAGGAAGGTCTTCCCTTCTCAGAATTTTGGTTGAAAAGTGCCAGCTTTCAACAGACTTCCTTTCTCCAAGGACTATCAGGAGAAAATTCCCAAGGGCAGTCTCACACCCATCTTGAACTTGGAGGCAGAGATGGAAAGGACACTTCTTTAAAATACAGATTCTGGGGCTGGGGATGTAGCTCAGTGGTGCCTGGCAAGCGCAAGGTCCTGAGTTCGATCCCCAGTACCCCCCCCCCAATTCCAACACCATTTTAGGATTCCAATTCAAATATTCTAGTGTAGAACTCAGTAAATTTTATTTTAAATAAATAAATTTTCTAGAAGATTCAGATACAGGTTATCTGCAGAGAAGTGTTTTTGAAAAGAGAATTCAGTTAAAACATTAATAGTTACCCTTTACTGTGTCCCTACTAGAAACAGGCACATTATCTCATCAAAAAATCTTTTTTTTTTTGGTACTGGGGATCAAACTCAGGACCTTGCACCTTCGAGGCAGGCAGTGGCACCACTGAGCTAAATCCGCGGCCCACATCAAAAAATCTTGAAAGATGTTATTAATATTTTATAGGTGAGAAAAATGAAACCCAAAGCAATGAGAAACAACAGCAAAACCAAAATTTATAGTCAGCCACATGACTAGTAAATAAGGGAGATGGGTTTGGAATATTAAGTGCATGCTGCTTCTAACAAACCAGATCTTTACCTCCAAAACCAAGTCTTAGGTGAATCGTACATTTAAAAAATATTTTTATTTTTCACATCAGGTGGGTTATGTACCCATGTCACAATAAGATTTGAAGGAGGCACATCTCACACAATGGCTTGAACATGCACACAAGAGGATCATAATTTTTTATTTATTAAAATTTTTTTTTTCATACCAAGGATCAAACTCAGGACCTTGCGCTTGCGAGGCAGGTGGCAGAACCACTTGGCTAAATCCCCGGCCATAGTTTTTTTTTTTAAGTTTGTTTTGCTTTTGAGAATCATACCCATGACCTTGCACACAATAAACACACACTCTAAGCTATACCTCTAGTCAAAATTCTTTTTTCAAAGAAAATTTAAAAGATGGAAAACCTCGTCAGAGGTTCTGTTTATTTTATAGATACTAAAGATCTTGAATGGGCACGGTCTTTTCAAACCTAAGTTCTTCCTCCCTCTCCCTTTCTACCCTCACCTCTTACCTTCTCTCTTTTTATGGCAAATATTAGCCAATATCAGCTATGTTTTTGGCTGGGTTCATTACTTTTTTTCTTTTTGGTGGAACAAAAGCATTCAGAATTACCTAGAGTAAGAATGCAGTCTTTCACTTCAGGAAAGCAGAGGCAGTGCTCAATGACTTTTAGGCACTTGAGATAATCGAGCTGTGAGAAAATGGCTAACAATCTTTCATAACTTTGTTATTCAAGGAGGAAATATAACGTTGTTATAAATATACCTGACTACCTACATATATAAGTATGCACTAAAGTAATATTTGTTGTGCATTTAAAATGTGTCACATTGTAACAAGTATCTCATTTAAGGCTCACAATAAATCTGCTGTGGCATAGGTATTATTATAATCCTTTTCTTTATCCAGTTGGTGGTATGACTCAGTGGTAGAGTGTGTACTTCATATGTGTGAAGCCCTGGGTTAAATAAATAGTCCAAAAAAAGTAACCTTATTAAGACAATACAAATAGTAAGTAGAGGATCCATAAATATAAACTGCGTTTTTCTGACATTAGTATCTAACCCATACACTTAAACATTCTATCAATTGTCCATAAACCAATGTTCAGTAAAACAATATGCCTTAGACAGAAAAAGAACTGGAAAGGATTATTAAAGAGACACATTCACTAGAACATTTTATTTTGGATTTCCCCCAATCCTGCTGTGGAGCACTGGGCCAACAGATGCACCTATTTCTTAAATGTTAAATGCCTAACCTCTTGTCAATTTGATAGAGATGAGCCTGTGTCTTACAGAGTAAAGAGTAAGGAGTTTCTCTAATTTTGGATGCCAGAATCCTGAGTAACTGTTTCAGTTTTTGAAGAAAAATTTCTACAAAAAGATATATAGTAACACAAACATCATCATATTAATAAATATAATTGGATTTCCTAACCTCTTCTTTGATCCAGAACTTGGTTCGGCAAGAAGCCTAGTTATAAACAGACCATCAAACTTAGACAGCAGCATATATGGAGTGGTTGTTTTCTATTAGTATTGTCAAAAGGCAAAATTATGACAGATTTAAAGATCTTAATTGGTTTTATTTGTAGTTCTAGAACTGGACAACACTTCATTCCAGAAAACAGAATAAATGGCCAAGTGTGGTGGTGCATGCCTATAATCTCAGTATCCTGGGAAACTGAGGCAGCCCAGCCTGGGCAATTTAGTAACTTAGTGAGATCCTGTCTTAAAAATAATGGGGGAGGGGGGAGGTGGCGATGTAGCTCAGCATGAAGACCCAGGGTTCAATCCCCAGTTCTGAAAAAAAATGTTTTATGAATTGAGCAGAAAAGGTAATTTTATGAACAGAGAAAGGGCTGAAGAAGGCAGAAAGAAATGAACAAAGAATAGACTGGTTATTTCAAAGTTACTTTCCTTGTAAGATGGGGACAGAGAGACAGAACAATAGAAAAATAATTAATTGGTTAGCATCAGATTTCTTTTTCTGTGTGTGGTACTGGGGCCTTTACACTGAAGTACATTCCTAGGCCCTTCTCCTCATTAAAAAAATTTTTTTTGAGACAGGGTCTTGTTAAGTTGTCCAGGCTGGAGTCGAACTTGTCATTCTCTTGCCTCAGCCTTTTAGAGTGCTGGGATTACAGTCAATACCATCATGCCCCCCCTTCTCTCTTTCTCTCCCAGTTCAGGGGATCAATGAAGGGCCTCTCCCATGCTAAGCATGTACTCTACCACTGAGCTGAATCACAATTTGATGATTGTGATAAGGCAGAGGGAACTTCATTTTCATGCTAATTGAAACTGGTCCATTTGGGAAATTTGGATATTATATTTCTCCTAATTTCTGAGATCAGGTAACAATTTAGTTTTGATCTGGTAGCGTGGGACGCTAGTGTGATTAACTACATTTTGAATTTTAATCTGATCTGTTGGGGCCTAATGCAGGAACTTAGTCCAAAGCAATGGTCGCCTATAATTTTTATATGATATTGTAGAATTAAAATTGTGCAGCTTGACATGTTGCCCATTGAATATAGCACAAGTCAATATAAGATGAGGTGAGGAGCCCAAGAGACACCACTCTGGTTAATATTAGCTGTGATCCTAAGCAAAGTTGCCAGATGAAAAGATTCTCTATTTACCCCAGTTTAGTTATTCCTGTGTTCAAACATTTTGCTGAATCCCAAACTGACTCATCTTTTTAAGTAGAAATATATTTATTAAAAAGGATATTTTCTATCACCATTATAAATGGAAAGCCATTATCACTTGGCATAAATTGAGACTAGTCAGAAAAATCAATAAGTAATTATTAAAGTATAAAATGTTCAGCTAAATATCATCTAAGATCAAGCTAACTACTTTTAATATGCTGACTAATACAAGCAAGGAAAGCCTTGTTTACGGATTGACTTATCTGGCCTGGAGTCCTTTGCTGTCCAGAGGTTATTGCTTTATGCTCCTTCTTTCCATTCCAAACCAAACTAGTTCTATACTTTTTTCCTCTTATGGTTTAACCCTCCTTGGTGGCCTATTCTAAAGTGATGATTAGCTCAAATTGAATAAACCAATTTCCACCTTAGGAAAGAGGATTGGAAGAGACTCTCCAAGTCTACATGAGGATTGTAACTCTTGCCTTAGTGAGGTGATTGTTTCTTTTTTTTTTTACCCCTTGAACCTAGCGGTCTCCAAAATTCCAAATCAATGATACTACAGTAAATCTGAGTCAGTAGGTCTAGGGTGAAGAAATGATAAGAAAACTTGATAGTGTATATCCATAATCTCCACCCTCTGGGATACTGAGTCAAGAGAATCACAAGTTCAAGCCCAGCCTGGGCAATTTAGTAATTTAGTGAGACCCTGTCTCAAAAAAAGAAAATGACCAAGGATATAGCTTAGTGTGAAGTTCCTGGGCTCAGGTCCTAATACTGGAAAAAAAAAAAGATAAGGAGAAGGAAATGCTGACTTGATCAGTGCATGCTGTATGCATGTATTGATATATCACACAGAACTCCATTAACATGTACTAATTGATTTGAATGTGCAATCTGCTTGGGAACTTTGGTATAACCAAAAGGGAGATCTCTTGAGGGGTCACAGAAGATTGGTGAGGAAGATATTTTCAGTAAGGGATGCCTGATGGCACTTCTCAAAGCACACTGTTGGCAGTTACTACAGGCAAGGTTAAATCTGTAGACTTGAGTAGCTAAAGAAGAAATTGGGAGCAGATAGTGTATACTATTATTATTTTAAGAAATTTCAAAGTAGTGCCAAATATAAAAATGAATAGTTTGTGGGGAAAAACATAGAAACACAAATTGTACAAAAATATTGCAAGTGAATATCTGAGAAAGGTGACATTTCAAATCAACTGAATATGGATAACTTTTTAGCAGTGTTGTTGAGATAATTAGTTAACTTTGAATAAAAAAAGTTCAGAACTAACATTCCTATGGATTAAACCATGCTATATAAAAATTAAATTCCTACAACTGATGAAAACTTGGTGTACATTGGTTCTCCTTTTTTTGAAGTAAAATTTGGCATTATATCTCAACAGCCTAAAAATATGCATGTGGGGAAGAAAAGAAATATAGCTCAGTGGTAGAGCACAGGCTTTGCACACAAGGCCTTGGTTTCCATCCCCAGAGATAAAAAAAAGTTTTTAAATGTCCACGCCCTTTTACTTAGCAATTCTAGGAATTTATTTTGAGGAGATAGCTGTATAACTACAAAAGGCTTGTAGCTATAAGACTGCTTATTAAAATATTATTAATAATACAAAACTAGAAAAAAATCTAAATATTAAAAATACAAGCCGGGCATGGTAGCACTTGCCTATAATCACAGCATTCTGGAAAGCTAAGGTAGGAGGATGGCAATTTCAAGTCTGGCCTTGGCAATTTAATGACTTAGCAAGACTGCTTCTCAAGATAAAATGTAAAAACAGGCTGAGGAGATAGAGAGTGAAGGCCCTAGGCTCAATCTACAGCACCACAATGAAATATAATATTGGTTACATAACTCATTATATAACCGTACAATCAAATGTATTGCAGAAATGAAATATGATTATGTCTACCTATATTTATTAGTATGGAGATATGAGGTATGATTGAAATATCACAGTGAATGTTTAAATCAAGAAATCTGCAAAAGACACATTACCATGAATCCCCCTCAAAATACATCCTCTCATTTTAAATACCTTTAACTTATCATTCTTGCCATTTTCTGAAGCAGTTCTGGGAGCCCTTTTTCATGAGTATCTTTGGTTTTGCTATGGTGACTGCGTCATGTTCTGAATCAGTTCAAAACATTTACCTTTCATGGTTGTTTTGATTTTGTGGAAGAGCCAGATGTTGTACAGTGCCAGATCCAGTGAATAAGGTGAATGAGGATATACTGTAATATTTTTATGAGCCTGCCTTTCTGTTGGATGGCACTTAGCAGCAGCATTCACTGGATTTTCACACCTTGTGAAGACTCTCATGAAAGAGAACTTCCAGAATTGCTTCAAAAAGCGGCAAGAACAATGAGATAAGTATGTTCAAAGTGAGAGACAGTGTTTTGACAGGGATTAGTGGCAATGTGTATTTTACTATAATAATTTTAATTGAAATATTCAGTATATATTTTGATCACACCTTGTATATTTATGGTATGCTATAATATGAAAATGCAGGTTTAAAAATATGCCCATTTTAAGTATGTACAGGAAGATCCTGATTCAAAATAAATTTTAAAAAAGCTGGGGATATTGCTTAGAGCTCCCTGGGTTCAATCCCCAGCACCACAAAGAAACAAAAACAAACAAACAAAAATAAATTTAGCTGAGCATGGAGGTTCATGCCTTTAATCCCAGCACTATGAGAGGCTGAACAAAGTCTGCAATTTGGTTAAAATAATTGTACCACACTAACACTTAGTTTTAATAAATGTACCATAGTATAAGACACTAACAAGCTAGGGGTGGTGTTACACGCCTGTAATCCCAATACTCTGAGAGGATAACAGGGCGATTGCAAGTATGAGCCCAGCCTGGGAAACCTAGGACACGTAGCAAGACTCTGTCTTGAAATAAAATTTTTTTTTAAATGATCGTGGATATAGTTCAATGTGAAGGCCCTGAGTTCAATCCCCACCCACTACTACAAGTATGCGCACACACACCCATACACATGCGTGCATGCATGCATATTATATCTAGCAATATTTATGAGAAGAAAAATGTCCAGATAGATATTTGTCAAAATATTCCTAGTATTTGTTTCTGGATGGTGCCATTAGAGGTAACTTATTTTCTTTTTTGTATTTTTTTACACTTTATGAAAAAAATTACAAGCATAAATTTTTTGTGTGTGTGTTACAGGGGATTAATCCCAGGGAACACAGCCATATCCCCAGCCCTTTTTAATTTTGAGAGAATGTCTCTCTAAATTGCCCGGGCTGGCCTTGAACTTGAGATTTTCCTGCCTCAGTATCTGATTAGCTGTGATTGCAGGTGAGCACTGCCACACATGGCCATAAATTATTATTATTTTTTTTACATACTAAGGATTGAACTCAGGGCATCAAACATGCAAGGCAAGTGCTCTACCATTGAGCTACATCCCCATCCATTTTAAAATTTTATTTTGAGACAGGGTCTCACTAAGTTGCCCAAGCTGGCCTCAAACTTGGGATCATCTTGCCTCAGTCTCCTAAGTAGCATGAATTATAGGTATGCACAATCACACTCAGCTCAGAAATTATTTAAAAAAATAATAAAGATATTTCTTTTTAATGTACTGAAATTCACTTTTATTTCTAGTATTTACTATTTATGCCCTTTTTTAGGGGGGGCCAGGGATAGAACTCAGGACCTTGTGCTTGTGAGGCAGGTGTGGTGCCACTGAACTAAATCCTCTGCCCTATTTATGCCCTTTTTAATTGATCTCATCATATGTTCATCAGTCTTTTTTATACTTTTGTTTAAAAAGTGTTTTAAATTTTTATTAACACACATTTGCAGTACATAATAATTACATTCATTATGGAGCATTGGTGCATATACACAATACATCTCAATTATTTTTTTCCTCTTTCCCACCACTCCCCTTAAAAAATTTTTTGGCCAGCATCAGGTTAATTTATTTATTTCATAAATCCTTATCAAGTTAATTATCACAAATAGAGACTAAAAACCAGACTAATGGCCCCAACATCATATAAAACACATAATGTGATTATACTCAAAGTACACTTGTAGCTATATAGTCCATGGTGGATACAACACCTTTTTTCTCATTTTTCATATTGTCTGTCTTTTATTTTGCCCTTTACAATAAAGATATTTCTCTTTTTGTTCATGCCCTTGAGCTTAGACATTCCAATATTGGAAATTTTTCCTAAAGAAACAAACTGGGATATGCACACACACAAAAATAACACTGAAAGATTGTTCATTTTTGAACTGCTTATAATAGCAAAAAGTTAAAGCATCTCATTCTTGAATAATTAGGGTATTTTTTGTTTTTTTTAAGTTCTATTTTCACCACTTTAGCCATTTTATGTGTATAGTTCAGCAGTATTAAGTATAGTCACACCATTGTGAATCAGGGTATTAAACTATGGCATATATTGTGATAAAATATTATAGTATCAGTAAATGCTTTTAGAAAACTGTTTAATGACATGGAAAACGTTTACGACATATTATCAAATAAAAAATCACTTTGTAAAGTGATGTGCATAATATGGTTGCAATTTTATTTTAAAGACATTTTATGAGCATAGGAAAAACACACCTGAAGGATACACAGTGTATTTAAGTGTTAATATAGATTTCTGAGTACTGGCATTAGAAGTGATTATTTTCCAAAGCTTTTGCAACAACCATGCATTACCTTTTTGGTCAGAAGGAGTAAAGTGTTACAATGAGGGGAGGGAGAGCAACAGAGAGGAGAGGAGAGGAGAGGGGAGGGGAGAGAGAGAGATTTTCATTTGGAGTAAACTATTTTTATTCAGTTTCCTGTGCATTGTAAACTGTCTATTAGACTGTAACCACCACGTAGGCAGTGATTAGTTTTGTTTTTTAAAAAATTTTCCCTGGTACTTCCTACCACATAATGTTCTGGATTCATTAAACGTTGATTAACTGCACTTGCGTATATGCATGCATATAACCCTATGTACCTGTGTGGGCATGCATATTTAAATATGCCAACCTCTTTTTTATCAGTAATTTTGGGGAAAAAAGTTAAAGGCAAGTTTGTGAAAAATGCTATGGGTCTTTTGCTACATGTTGAGAAAGGAACAGTGCTCTGTATTTGCTGAGGCTAAGGGTACAGAGTGACCAGTAAAGATTTCGGATCACACTGGTCAAGTTAGTCCATTTAAGCCCAAGCAATTATTTTCTTGTACAGTACTATCTCTTGGTGAGATTGAGCCCAACTCTTCTGTGATTCTACTAATTAGCCTATCTAGGTGCTTTACTGGAAATATTTAAATAAAAAGCTACATACCAGTGTCACTGGTGAATGGGGTGTCTGTACCCACCCGGGTCTCCTTGTTGCAGCCAGTGTTAAATCAGCTGAAGTGACAAGGACTTTGTCCTGTTAAGAGGCAGGTAAGCAAAACATGTTCACAAGTCTTTATTCACATCTCATTTGCCATCTCCAGAATTCCACACTTTGCTTCAAAACTAAGATAAGAATATAAACTTTGTACAGTGCTTCGGCATATCAACAGGTACCCTAGAGAGAATGAGTGTTAAAATCCCTCAAACCTCTAAATTATTAAAAAATCCTCATAGAGGCTCTTCAGAATCAGACAACAGAGCTCAAGGATTTATACTTTTGTTATTAGAAATAGAAGGACAGGATAAAAACCCAATTTTGAGACCTTGATTACTTGATTTTAAAAAAATAGTTATGATTGTGGAAGGAAGGTGGAAGACGTTTTAAAGACCGATTATAGCTTATCTTCAATTATTGCTGCAACTGAGTTGAGATGGTTTGGGAGCTTAATCAAGATTCTGGCCTTCCCTCAGAAACACAGCAGGTAACTGAGTAGGCTTCTTTTGCTTCCTCAAAGCCTCTGATGGAGAATTATTGATTGTGAGTTGTCCTGTAGGAAATTTTTACACAGTCAAGTGGGGAGTTTAGAAATCTGGGCAGATTGATCAACTGTAAATTTATACAGCTTCATTATTTTGGTCCATTGCAGGCTGTATCTGGGGACACACTAATACCACTGTCTTCTTACATATGTTTGGACTATCAAGATATGGAATGTCACTATTAAAATCAAAAGCATCAAGCAGCAGATATCAGCTTAATATTTCCTCTACTCATCAGAAAGTCCTTTAAGTCTCCTGTGCCAATATCCTGGCAGCAGGATCTTCACATTCAGCAAAGATTTGATAGCAAAGAGCACTAGTGTAGCCCGCTTTACTCCTTTTAAAAATTAACCAGAACATGTTACTTGTAAGTAATGAAAATGCTAACCCACTCTGAGGCCCCTCAACCACATCAGATCTTACATTGGAAGTGACATTTGCAAACAATCTTCTATTTTGGATTTTGTGGGAAGATGCAGGAGATACCCTTGTGATGAGGAAAGGAACTGGCATGACACAGTGAAAATTGTAGAATTCTTCTTTTTCTTCCTCTTCCTCTTCCTCTCCTCCTCCTCTTCCTCCTCCTTTTTTCTTCTTCCCCTTCCCCTTCTTTGTTTTGGTTTTGTTTTTTTGAGACAGGGTCTCATTGTGCAGTTCAGACCAGCCTTGAACTCACTGTGTAGCCCAGGCTGGCTTCAAACTATTGATCTTCCTACCTCAGCTTCCTGAGTGCTGGGATTTGAGGCGGGCACCGGCACCATACCTGATGTTTATTTATTCCTTCTCATTCCTATGTTGTACTCCCATTTCCTTTCCAAATTCCATATGCAACCATACTATTGTGTTTCATATGTATCTTTTAATTTATAAATATTCTTACAAAATGTGTATTATCCTGTATGTGTTTTTCAGTGTCTGTAAATGGTATTGTGTTGTATATCTTATTTCCCTTTTAGCACTATGCTTAAAAGCTCTATCCATGTTGCCTTGTTTATGTCTGGCCCTTTGCTTCCTTCTATTGTATGGTATTCCAGGATGTGAATCTATTCTCCTACCATGTCCACCTAACTGCAACCATAAATCATAATGCAGTGAATACATCTGTACTTGAATTCATGCTAAGAACTTGTTGTTGAAGTACTGGGGATTGAACCCAAGGGCTTTGCAATGAGCTACATCCCCAGCCCTTTTTAATTTTTAAAGACAAGTTCTTGCTAAGTTCCCCAGGCTGGGCTCAAACTTGTGATCTTGTTTCAGCCTTTCAGAATAGTGGGAAGGATTCTTTTTTTTTTTCTTTTTATGGTACCAGGGATGGAACTCACGACCTTGCGCTTGCAAGGCAGGCGCAGTGCCACTGAGCTAAATCCCCAGCCCAAGAATTTCTTTAGTATATCAACTCAGGAACAAAATTGCTGGGGCATGGGGCCATGCATCAGTGTTAACTAACTGCTTCTGGTTAGTTGTCTGGAATGATAGTACAAATCTTCATTCTTAACTGTATGAGAATTCCTATAGCCATTAGCCTCCACCAGCACTTCGCAAACTGCTTTCTAATTTTTGTCAGTTTAATAGGTACATTTACTTAAAAATTTACATTCCTTTAATTACAATTGAGCTGACCATTGCTTTAATGTAAGTGTAAATATCATTTGCTTGTAAATATCATTTTCATTTGCTCATTTTTCCACTGAAATTGTTGGGCTTTTGTTGTCAGTGATTTGTCGGAGTTCTTGTATAGTTTAAGTGTTGTCAGTTTTGGACATTGAAAATATTTTCTTTAATTTTTTGATCTTACTATTACTGTTGTGATGTTTAATATTTTAAAAAATTCTTATAATCATTTTATTAGTCTATGAGATACATAATAGTTACATTCATTTTGGGGAATCAATATATACCTTTCTTTATTCTCCCCTTCTCTCTTCCCTTGATCCCCTTCCCGTTCTCCAAAATCTGCCTCCTTGTTTCCTACTATCTCTCCTTTATTTTACACTTTAGTTTGTATTCTGGGTTTCTTATATTGATGTTCTATGTTGAAAAGAAATATTTAATTTTAGCATATTTGAGTTTATCAAAGATTTGTCTTCTAGTCTGACTTTTGCAATTTTATTTTAAAAATTCTTCAATTCTTCCCTCAATCCACATTCCACTCCCAAATCACAGATATTTTCTACTAAAGTTAAAGTGTTAATCTTTCACTTTTAGCCCTATAATTCATCTGTTGTGCATCTTTTTTGTTGTTGTTGTTGTTCTGGGATTGATCCTATGAGTATTGTACCACTGAGCTACATCCCCAGCATAGTTTTTGTTTATTTTGAGACAGTCTTGCAAAGTTTCTCAGGTTGGGCTTGAACTTGCAATTGTCTTGCCTCTACCTCCCAGAGTGCTATGATTACTAGTGTGCACCAACATGCCTAGCTTATTGCTCACCTTTGTACTTCATATTTTTATTAGTACATCTTTGCAGTACATAGATTACCTTTGATATGTGAAGATGGTATATGTACACAACATATCTCAATTCCCTTTTTCATCCCCTTTCCCTCCCCTACCTCCATCTCTTGATCCCCTTCCCATATGAGAAAGATCTATCTCTCCACTTCCTTTTATCTATCTTTCACTTTGCTCTTTATTTGTAATTTGAGTTACTCATATAAAAGAGACCATGCCATAGTTAAGCTTATGTGTCTGATTTATTTCACTTAATATTAATGGTCTCAAAGTCCATGCATTTGGCTACAAATGACTCAGGCTTATCTTTCCTTTTAGTAGAGTAGTGCTCAATAGTGTAAAAATATAATATTTTCTTTGTCCATTCATCTGTTCATGGCCATATAGGCTGCTTCCAAGATTTAGCTATTATGAGGTGTGTTGCTATAAACATGGGTATGCATGTATCACTGCAATATGACATCTTTAACACTTTTGGGAAGATATCTAGAAGCTGGGTTGAATGGCATTTCTAGCTTTAGTTTTTTGAGGAATCTCCATACTGATTTCCATAGTGGATATACTAGTTTACATTCTCCACAACAATGTGGAAGTGTTCCTTTTGTCCTGCAGCCTTGCCAGAATCTATTATTTGATTTCTTGAAAATGGTTATTCTTTCTGGAGTAAGTAAGATGAAATCTCACTGTTATTTTAAATTTTGATTTCTCTAATTGCCAGCCATATTGATCAATTAATTCTTCAAGTATTGGCCATTTGTACTTCTATGAAGTACCTATTCATTTCATTTGCCCACCTTTTTGATTGGGTGATTTTGGGGGGCATCTAAATTTTTTGAGTTCTTTATATATTTTAGATGTTAGTCTTCTGAGGAGCCTTTCCTATTCTGTGTAGTAGTCACTTCACTCTGTTGGTTGTTTCTTTTGCTGTTCAGAAATGTTTTAATTCGATATGATCCCATTTGTTGATTTGTGATACTATTTCTTGTACAACGGGGGGTTCTGTTCAGAAAGTTCTTGCCTATGTCTATAACTTTGAGTTTTATCTATTTTATATTTCAGCATGTTAAATGTTTCTATTTTAACATTTAGTATTTTGATCCATTTTGATTTTGGTTTAGTACACAGCAAGAGATATTAGTTTGGGTTCAGTGTTCTGCATGTGGATAGCCAGTTTTCCCAACACCATTTATTAAAGAAGCTATCTTTTCTCCATCATATGTTTTTAGCCCATTTGTGAAAGTTCAAATAATTCAATGTGCTTGGGGTTGTTTCTGCATCCTCTATCCTGTTCCATTCATCATCATGTCTGTTTTTGTGTCGGTACTATGCTGTTTTTAATCATAGCTTTGTAATATAATTTCAAGATCTGGGGAGTGAGATGCTTCCTGCTTTACTTTTGTTTGTAATTCTAGGTCTCTTCTGGTTCCATATAAATTTGAGGATTGTTTTCTCCAGTTCTGTGAAAAACCCTATTGGTATTTTGATTGTGGTTGCATTAAATGCATCAATTTTGTAGTATGGGTATTTTGCTTTTTAATTTTTGTTTTTGTTTTTGTTGTTTGTTTTTTAAGACAGGGTCTTGCTATATAGTCAAGACTGGCCTTGAACTAATCATGCAGCCCAGGCTGGCTTTGAACTTGTGGCAATCCTCCTGCTTCATTCAGTCTCTCAAGTGCTGAGATTATAGATGTGTGCCACCATGCCCAGCTAAAAGTATGGCTATTTTGAGTAGATTGGTTCTGCCTATCCAGGATCAGGGGATATCTTGTCTTTTTTTTTTTCGTACCAGGGATTGAACTCGGGACCTTGTGGTTGTGAGGAGGTAGGTAGGCAGGCAGAACCACTGAGCTAAATCCCCGGCCCATCTTGCTATTTTCTGATGTCTTCTCCAATTTCATTTTTCAGAGTACCATAGTTTTTGCTGTAGAGGTTTTTCATTTCCTTGGTTAGGTTAATCCCTAAGTATTTAACTTTTCTTGGTGCTATTGTGAATGGTATTTTTTCACCAATTTCTCAGTGGATTTATTGCTAGTGTACATGAGCACTTTAAATTTTTCTGTGTTGATTTTTGTTCTATATTACTAAAGCTGGTTATCTAGTCTAAGAGTCTTTTGGTGAATTTTTTGGGTCTTCTATGTAGAGGAACATGTCATCTAGAAAATAATGATAATCTGAATTCTTTCATATATATATATGAAAAAGATATTTATATATATATTTAAAAGACATATATATATCATTTATTTCTTTTTATGACCTAATTGCTCTTGCTAATATTTCGAGTATTACCTTGTACAAGACTGGTGATAGTGGCCGTCCTTGTCTTGTTCCTGCTTTTAGAGGGAAATCTTTCAGTTTTTTCCCGCTTGATATGACATTCACAGTAGGTTTGTCATAAATGGCTTTTATCAGATTGAGAAAAGGTCCTCCCATACCTATTTTCTTTGTGTGTTTATCATGAAAAGATGTTGGATTTTCTCAAAGGCCTTTATGCACCTATTTTTTCCCATTAAATTTATTGGTATATTTTAGGTATAAAATACAGTTACATTCATGATTGGGATTTTGTACCATTACATGAGTGTCTTAGTTCTTATTTTTTTCCCCTTCCCTTGCCCTCTCTTCACCCTCTCCACCCTCTCCACCCTTCCCTATTTGCAAGGACTTTGTTTCCATTTTTTTCCTTTTCTCATATTTTTTCTTTTCCCTTTTTTCC
>NW_004624836.1:6101983-6112881 GCF_000247695.1 Heterocephalus glaber | reverse complement strand
TGAGAAATTATTTCTGATTTCATTTTTCCAGATCCCCTTTTGTTGCCAGTTCAGTGGGTCCAGGTGGTTGAGTATCAGAGTTTTCCATCTCATTTCCCTTTGGGGTTGCTGTCGGTGATCTGGAAGTCTGGTTTTGAGATTTATTGATGTGTTTTCTCATTTCGACTGGGGCGGGGGCCTGTTAGAGCCTGCACGGATTACCTCCTCTGAGCTGGTATAGATGGGCCAGGGGCCAGGAGCAGTGGTAGGGATGGTGACCCAAAAGCCCTTTCCTCTGGGCTTGGAGCAGGGGAAGGGATGGTGACCGGGAAGCCCCTTCCTCTGGACCAGGAGCAGTGGGACAGCAGCTCAGAAGTCCCTACCTCTGGGCCGGGAGCAGCGGGACTTAGTACCTTGGTCTGGTCGTCTGGTGTCCTCTACCTCTTTGTAGTGTGGAACCAGGTGGCTGCCTGTCTGCAGCGGGTTGATTCAGTGTCTTCCACAGGACTCAGGACCTCGGTAGGGCGTGGGCAGACCTGCCTGTCTGCAGCAGGTTGATTCAGCGTCTTCCACGAGACTCAGAACCTCCAATTTGTGCAGCTTTTTAAGCTAGGAATTCTCTGCATTAAAGTCCCATCTGTAGCTCTCCATGGTCTCACTGAATGTTGTCTTGTCAGTCAAAGATCCATTCAGTCTTTAAGAGGTCTGTCATCTGCCTTTAAAGTGCAATCCTTGATTCGCTGATATCTCTCACGTCCCTTCTCCTCTGTCACCCTGAGCTTAGCCAAAGTCTCCTAACTCGTCTGCTCCCTTTTGCTCTCCACGCGGGGCCCCGGACCTTGTCTCAGAGTTCTGGGAAAGTCACTGACCGATCATGTGGTTTTTGTCTTTCCTTTTGCTTATGTAGTGTTTATAGATTTGTGTTTGGTGAATAATCCTTGCAACCTGGGGATGAAGTCAACTTGTTCATGATGTATGATCTTAATATTTGTTGCATTCTGTTTTCAAGTTACTTTTTGAAGATTTTGCCATGTATGTTCCTTAAAGGGATTGGCCTGTAGTTTTCTTTTTATTTGAGTCTATATCTCATTTTGGAATCAAGGTAATTCTAGCTTCCATAAATGAGTTTGGTCATAGTCCTTCCCTTTCATGTATGTTAAAAAATTTGAGGTGTATTAGCTTTAGATCTTGCCTGAAGTTTTTGTAAAATTCAGTGGTGAATTCATCAGGTCCTGGGGTTTTCTTGGTATTTTTTATTACTCAATTTTATTGCCTGCTATTGGATTGTTCAGGGTTTTTTATTTGCTTGGGTTAGTTTTGGTAATTCATATGTATCTAGTAATCTATTCATTTGTTCTAGATTACCCAGGTTATTGTAATGTACATTTGTAAAGTAGCTCCTAATCTTCTGAATTTCAGCAATGTCTGTTTAATTATAGGTTTTCATTTTTAATTGCATTTGTATGTGTTATGGCTTGTAACTAGATGTCTCCCCAAACCCTCATACACTCATATGTGGTATCTCATACACTTTGAGGTGGCTGGATCTAGGGTGTGTAATACTGGGATTAAGGGTATGTGATAAGTAAATGAGTTTAAAATAGTTCTGTGTGTAGGTAATGAAACCCCCACCTTTCATGTGGGTGGTACCAATCAATAAGTTTATAGCCTGGATGGAATATAAAGAGACAAAAAGAAGGCAGACTTGCTGCCTGCTGCTTGGTACCTTCTGCCTGCTATGCCATGGACTCTTTATCCCCTGTGATGTCCCTTTACCATTCCACCCTGCCTTAGAGCCAGCTGACTATCAACAGAAATCTCTACAAACTGTGAGCCAAAATAAATCTCTCCCCCTTTAGCTTGTTGGGTATTTTGTGTCAGTCATGAGAAAAGTAACTAAGACAATATGAGTTTTTCCCTTTTTTCTTTTGGTATGATTGGCTAAGAATTTGTCTATTTTATTTATTTTTTCAAAGAACCAGTTGTTTGATTAATTGATTCTTTTGTGTTTTTAGTCTGAATTTTATTAATTATCACTCTGATCTTCAGAATTTTCTACCTGTACTAGCTTTGGATTTGGATTTACCTTGTTTGTCTAGGACTTTGAAATGTATAATTTGGGTTTGCTCTGTTTTTCTGATATGGCCATTCAGAGATATAATCTTTTCTCTTTGGACTGCTTTCACTGTGTTCCAAAGTTACTGATAATGTCATACTGTTATTAGAGCTTGATTCCAGGAAATGTCCAATTTCTTCATTTATTTATTCTGTGAACTACTGATTATTCAATGATATATTGTTTAAACTCCATTTGTTTACCTCATTTCTGTGGTTTCTTTCATCACTGATTTCTAGTTTCATTGTGCTAAGATCTGATAGTATGCATGGGATTAATTTGATGCATTTTTCATTATGTAAGCATGCTTTTTGGCAACTATGTCTTCTATTTTGGAGAAAATTCTGTGTGCTGGTGAAAAGAATATCTGTTCTGTTGTTGGGTGGAACTTTACATAGATATCTTTGAGTCTGTATTTGTTTAAAGATGTGGCTCAACTCTGATATTTCTTGGTTGATATTTTTGTCAAGTTCATCTGTGCATTTGTGACAGTGGGATAGTGACATCGCGATCACCCTGTAAAATTGTGTTTAAGTTTATCTGATTCTTTATGTTCAGTACTGTTTGTTTTATAAATTTGGGTGTGCTGGTATTCTGTGCATATATATTCATAATTGTTACCTCTTTTTTTCATTAAGTTTATTGCTATATTTTAGATATACAATACCGTTACATTCATCATTGGGATTTGTACCTTTACATGATGTATCTTGGTTCTTATTTTTTCCCCATTCTCCCGACATCCCTTCACTCCCTCCTCCCTTCCCTATTTACAAAGACTTTGTTTCCAGTTTTTAAATTTTCTCATATTTTTTCTTTTCCCTTCTTTTCTTTCTTCCCCCACCCCTCCTGTTTCCCCTACTCCTTTAGACCTTTTCTTCCTATTTCACAATATCAATTATACATTTTGATCTTTATTTACAGTTGTACTTTTTCACACCAGAGAAACTATTTGGTATTTACACATGTGTGTCCTATTTATTTCACTTAAGAGTATGGCCACAACGTGCATCCACTTAGCTGTAAATGTCTCTAGTTTCTCATTCTTTATGGCTGAGTAGAACTCCATTTTACAAAAAATAATTCTTTCTCCAGTCTCCAATTGATGGGCAATTGGGCTGTTTCCATGTTTTAGCTATTACAAAATGTGCCACTATAAACATGGGTGGGCATACATCACGGTGGTATGATTCATTTAATTCTTTTGAGAAGATACCCAGCAGAGGATTAGCTGGGTCAAATGGTATTTCTAATCCTAGTTCTTTGAGGTATCTCCACATTGATTTCCACAATGGTTGCATCGGTTTGCACTCCCACCAACAATGAAGAAGGGTTCCTTTCTCCCCCCACCCCCACCAGCATTTGTTATTGTTTGATTTCTTGATAGCAGCCATTCTTTCTGGGGTGAGGTGGAATCTCAGTGTTGTCTTCATCTGCATTTCTCAAATGACCAGTGATGCTGAACATTTTTTCATATGCTTATTTGCTGCTTTTACTTTTTTGTCTGAGATATGTCTGTTCATTTCAGATGCTCATTTTTGAATTGGATATTTAATTCGGGGGGGGTCTGATTTTTTTCAGTTCTTTATATATTCTAGATAGTAGACCTTTGTCTGAAGAACAGCTGGCAAAATTTTTTCCCACATTGTAGGTTGTCTCTTTGCTCTGTTGGTGGTTTCTCTTGCAGTGTAGAAGCTTTTTAATAAGATGAGATCCCTATTGTTGATTCTTTGTGCTACTTCCTGTGCTGCTGAGGATTTGTTCATAAAGTTTTTCCTATGCCAATATCTTCAAGAGTTCTACCTAACGTATCTTCCAGCAAGTTTAGTGTTTCTATTTTAATATTTAGATCTTTAATCCAGTTTGATTTTAGTTTAGTGTATGGTGAAAGATAGTAGTTTTAATCTCTCACAAGTTGAAATCTAGTTTTTCCATCACCATTTATTAAAGAGGTTATCTTTCCTCCAGTGAGGATGATTGGCTCCTTTGTCAAAGATGTAGCTGAGTATGTCTGGAGTTGTTTCTGTACCTTCTAGTCTATTCCACTGATCCCCAGGTCTGTTTCTTTGCCGGTACCATGCTGATTTTATCACAGTGGCTTTGTAGTATAGTTTCAATTTGGGGATTGTGATACCCCCTGACATGTCTCTGTTGCCTAGAATTGCTTCTGCTATTCTAGGTCTCTTCTGGTTCCAAATGAATTTTTGAGTGAAATATACCGTTGGGATTTCAATCCGGATTGCACTGAATCTGTATAGGAGTTTTGGAAGTATGGCCATTTTCACTATATTGGTTCTTCCTACCCAGGAAAAAAGAATTTATTTCCATTTTCTTAAATCCTCTTTGATCTCTTTTTTCAGAGTGTTGTAGTTTTCAATGTAGAAGCCTTTTGCTTCCTTCGTTAGACTGATTCCTAGATATTTCATTTTTTTGAATGCCATTGTGAAAGGGATTGTTTCTCTAATTTCTCTCTCAGTGAGATTGTTATTTGTGTACAAGAAGGCTATTCATTTTTGAGTGTTAACCTTGTATCCAGCTACTCTACTGTATCTGTCAATTAAGTCTAGAAGTCTTTTGGCAGAGTTTTTTGGGTCTTCAATGTAGAGTATCATATCGTCAGCAAATAATGACAGTTTAACTTCTTCCTTTCCTATCTTTATGCCTTTATCTTTTCTAATTGCTGTGGCTAATTTTTCCAAACCTATATTGAACAGGAGTGGTGATAGTGGACATCATTGTCTTGTTCCTGATTTTAGAGTGAAGGTTTTCAGTTTTTGACCATTTAGTATGATGTTGGCTGTTGGTTTTTCATAGATAGCCTTTACAAAGTTGAGATAAAGACCCTCTATTCCAATTTTCTGCAGGTTTTTTTTTTTATCATGAATGAGTGTTCAATTTTATCAAATGCTTTTTCTGCATCTATTGAGATGATCATATGGCTTTTGTTGTTTCCTCTTTTTAATAAATTATTTTCTTAAGCAATGTGTGGTGACTTTTTTGCCTCTTTTGATCAGTTTTGGCTGGAAGTCCACTTTGTCTAAAAAATAGGACAGCTCCTTCTGCTTACTTTTCATCTCCATGGACTATTCATGCTGTATGGAATGTTGTTTGCTATCCTTTGGTTTTTAATATATAAATTTCCTTTTGAATGGAATGTATTTCTTTTATGTGGCATACTTTTGGGATTTGATTTTTGATCCAATCTCCCAATCTGTATCTTTTGATGAGGGAGGTGAGATCATTTACTTTGAGTGCTATTGATAGAGAAATGCTATCCATAAGACAGACCCTTGCCTTGCCTCCATTCTTTTCACAGAATGTTTAGTTTTGGAAATGTATGTTTGTGCTGCTGGGCTCCTGCCCAACTTATCAAAATGGTTTGTTGCTGTTTGAACTGTGTGACCTGTGAATAGTGTTCTGTTAAGCTCTGCCCCCCTCTCAGGAATGTTCTGTAACTCTGCCCCTCTGCTTCAGGAATGTTCTGTAACTTCGCCCCCCGCCCCACTTCCATGAGCATGCTCACATGGCATGTGTTTCAGGATTATTCTGTAACTCTGCAGCTTTGCTTCAGGAATGTTCTGTAACTCTGCTCCCCTGCTTTATTGAGCATGTTCACCTACCCTGCAGATCCCTATATAAGGAGGCTCTTATTTCTGGTAGAGTGCTCAGACTTCTAAGCCCACCTGGGCTCAACGGTGTAATAAAGTTTTTTCTCCACCTCTTTAACTGATCACCAGATTCTCAAGTCTTCAAATTATGAAAGCTGTGATTCAGAGCTGTCACACTGAGCTGTAAAGCTCAGCTGTACCTCAGAGCTGTGTTCCAGAGCCACCACACTGAGCTCAGCTGTGCCTTCAGAGTTGTGGCACTTTGTTGCAACACTGAGATGTAACACTCAGCCATGCCTCTGAGCTGTGGCACTTAGTTGTGACACTGATCTGTAACACGTGGCTATAGCACTGAGCTGCTTTGCTCTGCTGCAACATTATTACTGTATGGTATTGATTGATTCCTGTCATTGCATTGTTTTCTTGTTATTGATTCCTTCATTTTTTTTTGTTTAGCTCCTCAAACTGCTTGCTTACTTCATTCCTATAGGTACTTTGGTTTTTTTAAAAATTTTTATTTTAATACAAGTAGATATTAATAAAGAAAATATAAAAGCTGTTCTATGAAAAAATAATTTTTCTTCACAAAAAATATTAGAGAATAACCACGATAAATACATTGCGTATCATGATCTTAAAAGAATATATTTTCATTTGCTAGTCTATCTCTCAGCTCATTTACTAATAATACTGTACCCTTTTGCATAAAACTTTTTAAGTATTCACAAAACATCTCACATTTTGTATAATTTTGAACAATTTCTTCCCATTTCACAATATTTATTATTCTTTTTGTTCTTTGTTTTGATTTTCAGTTCCTCACACCAGAGAGACAGTGCGATATTTACACGTGTTCAATTTATTTCACTTGAGTATGTTCTCAAGGTGCATCTATTTACTTAAAAATGTGTCAAGTTTATATTTATTTATGGCCAAATAGTACCCCATTATATAAAAAAATCTTTTTTTTATCCATTCATCAGTTGATGGGCATTTGAGTTCTTTCCAAGATTTAGCTATTACAAACTGTGCCATTATAAACATGTGTCCTTTTAACTCATTGACCTCAAATAGATCATACAAGACCTAGGAAATTTTTCAGAAGACCCTGGTAAGTACATTGATGTCTTTAGAGGACTTACTCAGACCTATGAACTAGACTGGAAAGATATAATGTTACTTTTAAATCAAACATTGATTTCTAATGAGAAACAAGCAGATTACAAGATGCCATTGAATTTGGAGATGAATATCATATTGTTAATTTTAGAAGGCTAGAAGACAGATAGCTTGGAGAATAGCCAGTCGCTACCAGAGACCAAGTAGTCCCTACACAAGCTCCCTACTGGCTTACCAACCAGACAGGAGATTGAAATAGGAGACATCTTCAGATATGTATTCTTGAAGGCCTAAGAAGAATGAGAACCAAGCCTTTCAATTTTCTTAAATTATCAACTATTCAACAGGAGGAAAGAGAAAACCCCTCTGCATTCTTAGATTGTTTATGAGAGACATTGATAAAACATACACCCCTAGCTCCTGATTCAATAGAAGGACAGATTATTCTTAAAGACATGTTTATTACCTAGTCAGCCTCAGATATTAGAAAAAGTTACAAAAGATGGCTTTTGCTCCAGATAGATCAAGTGATACTTTACTAAAGATTGCTTCCTCAGTATTGCATAGTCAAGAACAAGACCAAGAGAAAGTGGTAATCTTAGCAGCAGCCCCAGAAGAAATAGACTCTAGGTCGGATTCTCGGGACTCCAAGAAAAGCTGATTGACTACACCTACCTGCTACCACTGCAAAAAGCCAGGCCATCTTAAGAAGGACTGTGAAAAGAGGCCCCCCTAGACTGTGCCCTGATTGCAAAGATGACCACTGGAGGTGAGACTGCCTTCTGAGGAAGAGGTCCCAGGACTCAGACCCATCTTACCATCTGGCCCAACAAGACCAAAGGGCCCTGGGGCACTCTCTGTCTTCTCCCTTTAGCCAGACTGTCATCTCCGAGGAGGAGCCTCAAGCAATCATGACTATAGAGGGAAAAGAAATCAGCCTATTGCGGATACCAGTGTGAGTCTCTCAGTCCTTCTCTTCAACTCTGGCCTTTTTTTCCAGCCATCATACATCAGCAAAAGGGGTCACTAGAGAGGAAGAACCTTTTTACTTTTCTCAAACCTTAAGCTGTAACTGGGACAACTTTCACTTCACCCATTCCTTTTTTTTTTTTTTTGGTACCTGGGATTGAACTCAGGTCCTTGCACTTGCACAGCAGGTGGCAAAACCACTGAGCTAAATCCCTGGCCCCACCCATTCCTTTTTAATTATTCCTGAAAGTCCAGTTCCCCTCCTGGGGAGAGATCTTGTCTTATTTAAATACTATAATATACATGCACTCAGGTCATGTATATTGCCTTCTCCTTATGGAAACAAAAATAAATCCTGAAGTATAGGCAACTAAAGATAGAATAGAAAGAGCAATAAAAGCTGCCTCAATAAATATACATCTCAAAGATCCTACTATTTTTCCTCACCAGAGAAAATACCTTCTAAGACCTGAAGTTAAAAAGGATTATTGCCTATAATTGACAACTTAAGTGCACAAGGTTTACTTAAAGTCTGTAATAGCCCATGCAACACTCCATTCTTGGGAGTTCAAAAACTCAGTGGAGAATGGGACCTTAGATTGGTAAACAAGGCAGTAGTGCCAATCCACCCAGTGGCACCTAACAGATACACACCCTTTTCTCAGATCCTGGAAGATGCTGGTTGATTTTCAGTGTTAGATCTAAAAGATGCCTTCTTTTAAATTCCTTTACATGCAGATTCCCAGTTTCATTTTGCTTCTGAAAGTCCTCATGAGCAGGCCTCTAAACTGACTGAGACTGTGCTTTCTCAAGGGTTTGGAGACAGTCCTCAACTTTTTGGACAAGTGCTTTCCCACAATTTGGTGTGTTTTGAATTTTCCCAGGTCATAGTCTTCCAATATGTATATGATATACTATTATGTGCCCCCTCAGAAGAGCTCTCAAAACAAAGCCCCCATGCTATGCTTTTCTACCAGACAAGGATTTTAAAGTTGCTAGATCTAAGGCACAAATTTGCAGCGTTGAGGTAACTTGAAGGCTAGGAGAAAAGAGAATTAAAATGATACTTCCCTTTCTGCAACTCAAGATCCTAAAACAGCTAAGGGGATTCCTAGGAATCATAGGATTTTGTCGCGTTTGGATAGCAGGATATGGTAAAGTGGCACAACCCCTCTATCAGCTTACAAAAGACACCCAAAAGGCAGGTACCCATATTTTAACCTAGGGAATTGATTCTCAAACTGCATTCCAGAAGCTTAAACAAGAACTTCTAAATGCCCCAACACTGAGCCTACCGACAGGATATCTTTTCAGTCTATGGTGAAAGACAGGGCACAGCTTTGGGAGTGCTTATGCATCAGGATCCAGGACCTGGTCAATAGCCTGTAGGGTATCTGAGCCATGAAATAAACATTGTAGCAAAGGGATGGCCTGCATGCCTTAGAGCTATGTTTGCTGTAGCTTTCCTGGCACCAGAGGAATCCTAATTAATTTTAGGCAAAGATCTCATGTAGCAGGACTTCTTTCTTCCAAAGGGAGCTAGAGCTATCAGAACTGACTTCTTAAACACCAGGCTCTACTTCTAGAAGGACCAGCCATTCAAATAAGGACATGTTCCTCCTTAAACCCTGCCACCTTTCTACCAGAAAAGAAAGAAATTGAGACTGAAACACATGACTGTGAACAGGTAATTTTCCATACATGTGTAGCCAGAGAAGACTTGTTAAACACACACTTTGAGGAGACCTGATCTGACTCTCTTCTGTGATGCCAGTTCCTTCATAGAAAATGGGACAAGAAAGACAGGGTATGCAGTAGTGACTCTACATCAGGTACTTGAAAGTTCCTCACTTGTGCCTGGGACTAGTGCTCAGCTAGCAGAACTCATAGCTCTGACCAGGCCTTTACAACTCAGAGAAGGACAAAATGTCAATATTTATACTGATTCAAAGTATACTTTCCTAGTATTGCATGTGCATGGAGCCACATGGAAGGAAATAAATTGTCTGACAGCCAATAAATCTCCCATAATATATCATAAGGAGACAAATTAACCTTTATCACCTATGTATATTCCCTCCAAAGTGGTGGTAATTCACTGTACAGAATACCAAAAAGGAATTGACAAAATATATTGAGGTAATCAACTGGTTGATGCAACTGCAAAAAAACTGCTCCAGTGCCCCACTTCAGACCCCTCTGATCTGGGAAGGGTCCCTTGATCATAGTCTACCCAAATATTCTCAGTAAGAAATTGAATGGGCTCTTCTTCATGGGTGTCAGTTCCTTCCATGAGGATGATTACAGTCAGATGATGTTAAATTGTTTCTTCTTGGTCCTAGTCAATAGAAAATTATTAAGTCTTTACATCAAACCCATAACTTGGGGAGAGACAAGACCAATCAGATGGCCTCAAAGTTGTTCATAGGAATGGGATGCTCTCAGACAATACAGCAGATAGTTAAGACATGTGAGCTCTGCCAAAAGAACAATCCTCTTAACTGGACCATAGCTGCTCCAGGTATACAGAGACATGATAAATACCCTAGAGAAGATTGGCAGCTTAATTTTACTCATATGCCAAAAAGTAAGGGACTCCAGTACTTATTGGTCTGGGCAGATACTTTCACTAACTGGGTTGAGACCTTTTCTTGTAGAACAGAAAAAGCACAAGAGGTGGTAAAGGCTTTGGTCTCATAAATCATCCCCAGGTCTGGACACCCTAAGAGCTTACAGAGTAATAATGGCCTTCTTTTAAAACAACAGTCACGAGGTGTCTCTCAAGCACTGGGCATTCTCTATCACGTTAATTGTGCTGGGATGCCACAATCATCATGAAAGGTAGAAAACAATGAATTAGTCTTTAAAGAGACATCTTCACAAAATCGCTCAGTTAACTCACCTGCAATGACCTCACTTAGTACCATTAGCTCTTATCAAAATAAGAAATACACCTCAAATTCTAGCCCTCAGTTCATTTGAAATCCTTTATGAATGTACTTTTTTTTGTATTAAATTCTTTTATTGCTACATTGTAGGTATACAACACAATTACATTTCTCATTGGGAATTGTACCTTTACATAATGCATCTTGGTTCTTATTTTT
>NW_004624836.1:6038534-6092942 GCF_000247695.1 Heterocephalus glaber | reverse complement strand
CAATCTTATCTTCTATATGTGAAATTCTATCCTCACATTGGTTCATTCTGGTGCACAGACTTTCGATGGAGTTTTTAATCTCCTGGAAATCTGTTTGTATCTGTTTTATGGATTCCATTTGTTTCCTATGCTGAGATTCCATCATTTTCCTCAGATCCTCTATTTTTTATCTGTTTCCTCTCTAGATTTTTTAATCATGTCTTGCACCATGAGCACAATCTTTGCTGTTATCTGAGTAATTATTTCTGATTTCATTTTTCCCAGAAGCTCTTTTTTTGCCAGTTCAGAGAGTCCAGGTGTTTGAGTATCAGATTGTTCCATCTTGTTTCCCTTTGGGGTTGCTCTAGGTGCTCCAGAAGTCTGTTTTTGAGGCATGTTTATGTGTCTTCTCATTTCCCCGGGGGGTGGGGGTGCTTCTGGCACCTGTGCAGCTCACCTTCTCTGCCCTAGGAGCATGGGATGGCAGGGGGAGATCTTCCTTCTGGGTTCTGGGACTGGCTCACCTTCTCTGCCCTAGGAGCATGGGATGGTGGTGGGGGAGCTTCCTTCCTGGTGCTGGGACTGGCTCACCTTCCCTGCTCTAGGAGCATGGGATGGTGGCAGGGGAGCTTCCTTCCGGGTGCTGGGACTGGCTCAGCTTCTCTGCCCTAGGAGTGTGGGATGGTGGTGGGGGAGCTTCCTTCCGGGTGCTGGGACCAGTTCAGCTTCTCTGCCCTAGGCCCAGCTCTTTCTTGTTTGTTTTTATTTTCAGACAAGGTCTCACTAACTTGCAACGTTGCCCAAGCTGGGCAGAAACTGTGAACTTTCTGCCTCAGCTTTCCTGGTTGCTGGGATTACAGATGTATACCATTCAGTCTGCTTTATCTAAATTTAAAAATCATTTTAGTTGCCAAGCTAGAAGTAGAACCCAGGTATCCTGATCAATATTTTACACCTTTAATTATCTCATTCTGACACTGATAATAAATTAATGATATTAATCATTGTTTAATATAATGACTCTTCTAATTTTGCTTTCAAAACGTTATCTTCAAATGAAGATCAAGAGTTGTTTCAGCCAGGAGTTTACTAATTTTCTTAGTTGGAAGACCAAGAAAAATAGTAATATTTGGGATAAGGAGCTGAAGTGATCATTAAGGAATGAAAAGAACTACTCAGAAAACACTTGCATGTAACTACCAAACAATAGGAAGTGATAAGTATGATCTGGTTGTTTACATGGCACCAAGGCTTTACAAGTATGGTCTTCAATTTTTATGACAAGCCTATGGGAGTAATAGTGTTTCTATGCTCAGTTTTGTGGACAGAGGCCAGGGATTTTGTCCCAGGTGGTACAGCTGGTAAGTAATGGATATAAACTCACTCTGAACTCTTGATTCTAAAATAGCAGGATGGAGGAAAATGAAATAATGGCTATTTGGAGGGGGATTTTGTGACATTTGTTCTTCCATAACAATAAGTGAAGGATTCTTTCCTTCTCAGTTGCATAGAGACAGCAAATCAATTACTTGTGTGTGAGTATCCATTTTAAACTGACCACTGGGTGGTTTTCTATTGAAACTATTAAATCATATGTGTCTGTCTCTTCTATGAGCTCTAATTATGTGCTTTATATTTAAATTATTTGTTTTCTCCACATCTAGGACACCACCTGACAAAGAGCCATTTGTTTATTAAATAATAGATAATGCCAGTATAAATATTTATCACCACATTTTGATGTGGCACATATGGTCAATGTAGCTTATGTTGGAAATAAATATCTTGAGTTAGAGACGTGGCTAGTGACAGCACAAATATAAAGGTCTTTGCAAGCTCTGGTGAAGGTCTTTGAAGATTTTTAATTGTGTCATTGAGGAAGTTTACTGTGACTCTGTCTCAATTTTTAAAAAATTTTTAATACAAGTTTGTAATACATAATGTCTACATTCTTTGTGAGGAGTTGGTAATTGTGCATAATACATCTTAATTCATTTTTTTCATCCCCATTCTCTTCCCTCCCTCCCTGGTTCATCCATCTCTTGATTCCCTTCCTTTTATTTTTGTACATGTTTCCAGTACATAATGTTTACATTACTTGTGTGGAGTTGACCTAAATTTTATATGTAAAATAAGGAAGATAATTCCTTTGGAGGGTGACTGTGAAAATTACAATTCGTATAAAGTGGCTGGCACATAGTAGACAATAAATAAATGATAATTATCTTGGGTCAGGAGAAAAGAGACGGACTAAAAAAATCCATTCTGATGTGGGTAAGAGGTTTTAGAGCAGTGGTGACAAGCTTATAACATGTGTGCCACAGTGGGCTGTTTGTCATTGAAAACTCTAAAAGGTTCACCATCACTGTTTTAGAAGATTCATTGTTCTAATATGGTAGGTCCTAATCCATAAACCTCTTGAAATTCTATGTAATATTTTGAGTATGCTCATTTTTTTTCTGGGAAGAATTCTTATTGATTTAATTAGATTCTCAAATTGTTATACGGACCTGTGACTCTTAATCCCAATATGTCAATTTCATTGGATTAAAAAACATTTAGCAGATTAGGACATCATGCTTTTTAATATGTCTGGGTGGCCCATGGAGGTATGGCTTTGGGTCCTCTACATGAGCGCTTGCTCATTCCTTTCTGGCACTGTTTCCCTGCTCTACTTTCTTGCTACTATAAACTAAGCAGCTTTGCTCTGCCTCACCCATGACATTAGTACCTTAGAGCCTGTAGACCATGTACTGAATCTCCTGAAACAATGAGTTAAATTAAACCTTTCCTCCTTTAAGCTATGAGTGTTGAGTATTGTCTCAGTGACAGGAGTGCTGACTAGTAGAGACTTCAAAAGTTTAATGATTATATCTCCATTTTCAATTGAAAACTGTATTTAAACATTGCCAAAATCACCCTACCCCCAAAAGAAGGTCAATCAAAAGCTTGAGTTTTATCTATGACAGCTGAAACATCTTTAGACAAAGGACTTGTTGTATTTCTCCTAAGCTTCTGGTACTATCTCAACTTTGACCAGGGGAGAAGGGATGTGAAATCACAAGGAAATAAATGGGACCACTCACCAAGGACAAACCCACCACTAGTTTAGTTCAGGAGAAATGTTTGTCTAAGGCCATGAATGTGGAATACACCTCTGAATCCTGCACATGATGAAGAAAATAAATTTGGAACCTCTATAACATATAAAAAGCTTAGAAATAAGATGTAATAAAGCCTCAGAACCCTGGAGGGTTCTGATCATGGGGGCTTTACCTGTTCTCTCCCTTGTTCTTTATCCTTCTCCACCTTTTTAGTAATAAATCTTAAAATATCTTTTAACTCTTTAAAGTAATGGGTTAGGAGTTTGGTTCCAGTCTTTCATTGTACATGGTGAAGAAAAAAAGACAATTCAGTGCATTTTAAAAAAAGATTGCCTAATTCATTTCTCTTATACTATTAGTTTCTCTCAATTCATTAAAAAGAAAGTTTTGTGCTATTATGCTTGTTTCATTTTTTGTAAGAAAGAAATTTTATGCCTATGTCTTGTATTCAAACTAATTTAAAGATAATATAAACTATTTTTATTCTCATATTCTTGTTATAAAATTTTGTTTTATTTTTACATAAAATTGAATTGATAGTGAATAGTTTTATTTTTAAATACTCTCATTTAGCAAAATAAATGTTGATGATTCTACAGAAGCTTCCTTTTCCATTATTACAACATTTCCAGATGTGAAATCTAAGTTTGAAAATTACTGAATTAGGAAAATTTACAACATCCAAGAAAAATGCCATGAAAGCTTAAATTAAAGCAGTGATAATAGGGAAAGAAAGGCAGGAGAATTGAGAAAGACTAGTTGGATGCAAGGAGAGAAAAGAAAGGAATTGTTGGCTTAAGTCATTAATTATATGGGTGGCAACATTATTCACTGAGCTATAGCACTTAAAGTGTAAAGGAATTATGAAATCATCTTCAAAATAAGTCTTGAGTATGTTGCAGAATGTCCAAGAAGAGATAATCAACCTATAGATGGAAAATAGACCTAGAACTTGGGAGAGATTAGTGGAAAATCAAAGTGATATTTGAACGTGATGGAAGTGGATATAGTATAGACAACTAAATTATGTGGAAATATTATGGGCAGTCAGAGAAGCTAGGCCCTTGAGAGAGTCATTGCAGAAGATGAGAACATATTACCACTGTGGCTGGAGGTCCATCTGTAAAAGGCCAGGCCTCAAAATGAAGGTGGAATGACCATGCCTACATGCCTTCCTGAGATATAAGCAATAACTTGATAATTGTAGTATAATTGTTATCACCTGGTCCAATAAATTCTAGATAGACATCAGTCACCCAAATAGGTGACCAGGACCTCTCAACCTACCCCTTCCTAAGAATGTCTTTGTTCTTTCCATGTACCCTTGCTGTGTGAGTGTCCCCATATTGCACCAATATTACCTAAGCAGCCATACTTGTAATCTTATTCATTGACCATAGTTTTGACTCACATTGTACCCATCTTGTGATTTTTCTCTATAAATCCTTCTCTGCAAAGTGGGCTCCATTGCTACCCACTTTTGGTTCCCCTCCTGTCTCTTAGGAGCTATCTCTGTCAATAATTTTTTTCCTACTCTTAACCTCCATTGTTCCTTATAATTCATTCTTTGATTTCAGGGAGCACAAACTCAACATATCTGACATCTAGCAGGTTTGGAGTTATATTTTCCCCTATATAATTTGGAGATCTACACCAAGATAATTGGAAGGAGGTAAGTGTTTGCTTTTGTTTCATGAGTTCTGGATTGTGACTCATTTACGTAATCAGAAATTGTCATCCTTGTTTGTCAGTTGTAGTTGCTTGTGCCTTGTCTTTCTATGCCTTGAATTTTTATGTCTTGTCTTTTTATGTGTTGGTTTTTGTTAAAATGAGGGTAAATTTAAATTGAGAAGATGGAAATATTATATTTCTTTAATGGGACATTTTATTTTTGCAGGCAGGGTTTTCCTGTTTTTGCATATGCTGTATTTGGACTTACCAGTTGCTGAATTTACTGGTGTTCCTTACGTGACTTGTTTGACTTATTTGATGGCCATGGTTTGTTGTCTTATCTTAGACAGTGATGCTAGAGAAAAGTAATGTTAGAGTGTCATCAAAATGTGAACTTGTAAAATGTGGTAGCATGGGTTTGTTTTTTAAATGAAATCTAGTTTATGTCTATTAAATACATGCCTATTAATCATGGTAGCCCAACTGCCAGTTAAAGTGCTGGCAACCATTCTTGCGACTTGGAGGACAGGTTTCACTGGGATAGTCTAGCCTAATCCCCCCCACCACCACCATATTGATGGAGGGGAATAGTGAGCCTTTCTGCCACAGTTTCCTTTCTGGTCTGATCTTCCACTGATGAGGAGGCAATTTTAGCTCTTGAGATTTCCACTCTTGCTTTTCCAGGCTGAGAGTGAGGCCTCATGGGCAAATTGCCTCAATAACTCACCATGAGCATGAGAAGAGAAGACTTTCTTTTTCTGATCTCACATCTGATCTTTTCCTGTTACTTTGTACTTTCTTTTTTTTCAAGGTATGTTTCTGCTAAAGATCAGAGAGAAAGAGGAAGTTTGAGAAGATTTTAGAGCCATTCTGTCTCAGCCTTTCCTCCTATCCAACTAAGAACTTTCAAGTTGAGCCCATAGAAAATGAGTGTTTGTTAGTGCCAAAGACAGGGAAGTCATCTTAGATGAGGAACACATACCCCATCTCTAGGCCAAATTTTAATGTCTAAGAGAACACACATAAAGGCAATGTCCCAACCTAGTATTCTGGGCAGTTTCCTGTGTGTAGGAAACTGAACCTGAGACCCATGGAAAGAACTGATTTTTGGATGAGAACAGAAGGAGCTATTTCCTAACCACCATACTTAAGGGACCAAAATACACTTCATTTAAAGGACACTCCCCAACCTCCTGGCTCTCTCTCCCCTCTTTGGCCTGGTTCTCATCATTTATGTGTGTAGGGGAGTGAAGTACTTTCATTAATGTGTAAGTTGTTACTGGAAAATAAGTGTAGGTTTTAACCTGTGAGTTTCATAAGTGTTTTGTAAGTATAGAGACATAGAAAGCTCACTGGGTTTTGAATAAACCTTAACCTTGTCTTGATGCTAAGAAATATTGCCTAAGTAATTAGGTAGACAGTACAAATGTCTTGGGACTTCTTTGCCCTAGAGCCTGGGGCAAAATTTTTTGTGCACTATTACTTGCCTCAATGTATTTCTAGAGGTGATCGCTTTTCCAGGCTGAAAAGTGCTCCAACCACTTCTAGTTTGCCCTTTATTTTTTTTCCTCTCACTCTCTTTCAAAGAATTGGAAAGCAGTTGCTTAGATTTCTTGATTACTGGTTTAATTTTGCTATCAATGCATCCTTCTTTAAACATGACTGTTATAGCCGGGATAATCTGAAATCAAACATTGACTTCTAATGAGAGACAAGCAGCATTACAAGGTGCTACTACATTGGGAGATGAATATCATATTGTTAGTTTTAGAAGACCAGAAGATAGATGGCCAGGGAAACAGCTGGTTCCTACTGGGGCCCAAGCAAGCCCTACACAAGATCCTTACTGGCCCACCAACCAGATGGGAGATTGAAACAGGAAACATCTTCAGACATGTATTCTTGAAGATCTAAGAAGGATGAGAACTAAGCCCTTCAATTATTTAAAATTGTCAACTATTCATCAGGAGAAAGAAGAGAACCCCTCTGCCTCCTTAGATCATTTACAAGAGGCATCGATGAAACATTCATCCCTGGCTCCTGATTCAGTATAAGGACATATTATTCTTTTTTTAAGGACAGATTATTCTTAAAGACAAGTTTTATTACTCAGTCAGCCTCAGATATTAGGAAAAAGCTACAAAAGATGGCTTTTGCTCCAGATAGCTCACTTGATACTTTAGTGAGAATTGCCTCTTCAGTCAGTATTTCATAATCGAGACCAGGAAGAGGCCAAGAGAAGAAAACAAAAAGACCAAGATGAAGTGGCTGCCTTGGTTGCTGCCTTAAAATGAATAGACTGTAAGTCTGATTCCTGGGGCTCCAAGAAGAGCTTGATGACTAAACTCACCTGGAAAGCCAGGTCACATTAGGAAGGACTGAGATAAGAACTGCTATGACAGAAGGCCCCCAAGCCATGCCCTGAGTGCAAAAGTGACCACTGAAAGACTGCCCCCTGAGACAGAGGTCCCAGATAGTAAACCCATCTTACTAGCTGGTCCAACAATACTGAAGCCCTCCTGGGCATTCTCTGCCTTCTCTCTCTGGCTGGACTATCAACTCCATGGAGGAGCCATAGGTAATAGTGATCATAGGAGATAAAGAAATCAGCTTATTGCTGGACACTGGCATGAGTCTCTCAGTCCTTCTCTTCAACCCTGGCCTTCTTTCCAGCCATCATACCTCATTGAAAGGAGTCACTGGAGAGGAGGTAACTCGCTATTTCTAGAAACCCTTAGGCTCTAACTGGGATACCTTTCTCTTCTCCCATTCCTTTTTGATTATGCCTGAAAATCCAGTTCTTCTGGGGAGAGATATCTTATCTTGTTTGAATACTATAATATGCATGTGCCCAGGCCAGGTACATTGTTTCCCTCTCATAGAGACAGAAATAAATCCTGAAGCGTGGGCAACTAAAAGTAAAATAGGAAGATCAATAAGGGATGCCCTGGTGCAAATACATCTTAAAGACTCCACTATTTTTCCTCACCAGGGACAACATCTTCTAAGGCCTGAAGTTGAAAAAGGACTAATGCCTCTAATCAACAACTTGAGGGCACAAGATTTACTTACACTCTGTAATAGCCCCTATAACACTCCAATTTGGGGAGCTTGAAAATCGAATGGAGAGTAGCGATTGGCACAGGACCTTAGATTGGTAAATGGGGCAGTAGTGCCAATCTACCTGGTGGTACCTAACCTGTACTCTTTTTTCTCAGATCTCAAGAGATGCCAGTTGGTTTGCAGTGTTAGATTGTTTAAAACCCTTTTTTGTCATTCCTTTATATACAGATTCCCAGGTTTTTTTTGCCTTTGAAAATCCTCATGACCAGGCCTCTCAACTGACTTGGATTGTGCTTCCTCAAGGGTTCAGAGACAGTCTTCATGTTTTTAGGCAAGTGCTTTCCTGTGACTTACCTGTTTTAAATTTTCCCAAGTCACAGTCCTTCAATATGTAGAAGATATGATATGTGCCCCTTTAGAACAGCTCTCTAGACAGGGGACGAGAGCCCTGTGGAATTTTTTAGCAGACAGAAGTTATAAGATCTCTAGGTCTAAGGCACAGCTTTGCAGCCTTGAGGTAAAATACTTGGGCCTTGTTATATCTAAGGGAACCCATGATCTGGAGGAAGAAAGAATTAAACCAATACTTTACTTCCCACAGCCCAAGACTCTAAAACAGCTAAAATGATTCCTAGGGATAACAGGGTTTTCTCACCTTTGGATAGCAGGATATGGTGAGATTGCATGACCCCTCTACCAGCTTATAAAGGAAGCCAAAAAGGCAGATATCCACATTTTAACCTGGAAACCTGATTCCCAAACTGCATTCCAGAAGCTTAAACAAGCACTTCCGAATGCCTTAGCACTGAGCCTACCAACAGGACATCCTTTCAAACCAAATGTTGATAAAAGTCAGGGCACAGCTTTGGGAGTGCTTATGCAGGATCAAAGACCTACTAAAAAGCCTATAGGGTATCTGAGTCATGAAATACACATTGTAGTAAAGGGGTGGCCTCTGTGCCTTAGGGCTGTGGCTGCTGTCGCTCTTCTGGTACAGAGACATACAAACTGATTTTATGTAAAGATCTCACTCTATATGCCCCTCACAATGTGGCAGGGTTTCTTTTTTCCAAAGGGAGCCTATGGCTATCAGACAGCTGAATTCTTAAATACCACGCTATACTTCTAGAAAGACCAGCTATTCTAATAAAGACACGTTGCTCCTTAAACCCTGCCACCTTTCTACTAGAAAAGGAGGAAATTGAGACTGAAAGACAGGTAATTCTCCACACATAAACAACCAGAGAAGACTTGTTAGATACACCTCTTACTGACCTTGATTTGACCCTCTTCTGTGATGGCAGTTCCTTCATGGAAAATGGAACAAGAAAACCAGGTATGCAGTAGTGACTCTATATCAGACACTTGAAAGTTCCTCACTTGCCTTGATCATACTCTACCCAAATATTCTTAATCAAAAATTCAATGGGCTCTTTCCCATGGGTGTCAGTTCCTTCCATCAGGATGATTACAATCAGATGATGCTAAATTATTCCTTCCTATTGCTAGTCAATAGAAAATTATTAAGTCTTTTACATCAAACCTTTCACTTGGGGAGAGACATGACCAATCAGATGGCCTCAAAGTTATTCACAGGAATGGGATGCTCTCAGACAATACAACAGATAGTTAAGAAATGTGAGCTCTGCCAAAAGAACAATCCTCTTAACTGGATCATAGCCATTCCAGGTATACAGAGATATGGTAAAGATTGGCAGCTCAGTTTTACTCATATGCCAAAGAGTAAGGAACTCCAGTACTTATTGGTCTGGGGAGGTACTTTCACTGACTGGGTTGAGGCTTTTCCTTGTAGAACAGAAAAAGCACAAAAGGTGGCACAAGTTTTGGTCTCAGAAATCATCCCCAGATCTGGACATCCTAAGAGCTTACAGAGTGATAATGGGCCTTCTTTTAAAGCAATAGTCACATAGGGTGTCTCTCAGTCACTGGGCATTCTCTATTACCTTCATTGTGCCTGAAGGCCACAATCATCAGGAAAGGTAGAAAAAAATGAATGAGACTCTAAAGAGACATCTTCACAAAATGGCTCAGTAAACTCAACTACAGTGGCTTCACTTACTATGTTTAGTTCTTATCAATATAAGAAATACACCTCAAATTTTAGGCCTCAGTCCATTTGAAATTCTTTATGGACACTCTTTTCTCACTAATATTTTTCTCCAGTAGAGAAACAGATGCCTTGCTAAAAGATATCACCTCACTGATTAAGTTCCACCAGACTCTTCAACAGCTAATAGAAGCTCAACCTAAAGAAAAAGGAAATTCCATATTACACTCTGTAGATTTAGTACTGGTAAAGTCTCTTCCCTCATCATCTCCTTCCCTAGGACCAACTTGGGAAGGACCATACACTCTGATCCTATCAACTCTATCAGCTGTCAAGATAGCATGCCTGGACTTCTGGAAACACCACAACCAACTCAAACCCTGAAAACCAGAGACTGTCCCTGAATGTGAGCAACTATCTGAATACTCCTGTGAACACAGAGAAGATTTAAATTTCTTATTGCAAAAGAAAACAATGTTCAGATAAGCAATCTAAGATATACTCTTAGCCCTTTTACTAATTACTTTCATATCACTTAAAGGAGAATACATTTCCTTTCTAGTGTGGGCACATAAATATACAGTATCATTACAACAAACATCTTTCTGGATATGTAGCCTACTTTATAGGGAAAGGGTAATGGGATTTTTTCCAGAGACCCCTGTAGTGGCCTTGGCCTCTTGTAAACCAGTATGATGTCTGTGAGATAGGAAAGTAGGAATTAAAAGAAACACACAGACAGAGACTTGAGAGAAACTGAGTCTTGGGCTGACCTAAGCTGCTCTAGGCAGCAAAGACAAATAATTTTTAGGACATTTAGTGTTTATTTATTGTAAGTGTGGGAAGGGGGGAAACTGGGCAGGCCTTGAGACACCTGCTGATAACAAGTATCAAGGCAGGACTGTAGAATGAGGGCACAAGCGTATCTTTGCTGAAGAGAACAAATGGTTAATTTAGAGTGGAATAATTTAGTTGGACTCAGTTGACCTTGACTGGGAGTGAACTCAGCCAAGCACTGCTACTTCCAATGTAACACAGCTGAATTATGGAGGGGCAAGATGCTTGAATTATAGCCTGCTTGTACTATAGCCTGCAAATACTGGGTGTAGGTGTTTGCTACACTGTTCCCCTTGTCAAGCACATCAAGATTCCCTTGGTGGGTATCCCCATTTCAAGGAAATGATTAGAATAAGCTACACAACTACATTGATGAGACACAAAAAAATCTCCATGGTTCATAGTTTAGCTCATGATTATAAGATAATTAAGTGGCCTGTAAATTCCACCCTTAATGATCCTGGACATAACCATTCTAAGAATACCACTGAAGCCTCTCTACAGATTCTAGTAGAAGCCCTATTAAGTAAGGATCCTATCATGAGAGCCAACAATCATAGATACCAAGATGGTTACTTTCAGATATTGGATGATTATGGGTTAAGTACCACTATAGGACAACTTTGTAGAAAAGCCCCCTTATGTTGGGAACAAAGAAATCACTCCTATTCTCATTGGCCTAAATCACTAAATACTTTGAGTGAACACCACCCAAATAGTGTATATACACCATAATTTTACAGGTCAAAGACTGGTTTGCAATAAACTGGTTTAATTGCCCTGAAATTAGATGGAAAGCCACCAGTGGCACTCATTTGTGGCCCTGGATACCCCTTGGATAGATAGGGAGATGCACACTGGAATTTGTGTGGTTACAAGGCAGGAGTTTCAAAAACATTCATCAACCTGCAAACTTACTCCATTTATGATATGATGGTATAGGAATGTGTTTCACTGGTGTGATCATTTGGCTTCTATCTTTTTCCCTTCCCTGGGATTAGAAAATGTCATGCAACACATTGAGGCCTTAGCTAATTATACTCAATAGGCCTTAAACAACACTTTGACAGGTATCTCTCTTCTAAATAAAGAAGTAAAATTAATGAGGCAAGCTGTCCTCCAAAATTGGATGGCATTAGACAGCCTAACAGCAACACAAGGGGGTACTTGTGCAATTGTAAAAGCTGAATGTTGTGTGTACATTCCTGATCCTTCTGCCAATATCTCAGTGGCTGTTAAAGAGAAGCTCCCTGGATCTTCTCTTTACTCTCTTTGTAGGAGGCTATTACTAGCTCTTTGTGGTGGAAACATTTTTTTGGTTATATTAATAATAGTTTTTTTGATCTTATTATTTGGCCCATAACTGTTTCTTTGGCTTTGTCTCATCCAGACTTAAAGCTATAAGATGAGACTTAAAGCTAAAGATGACAACATCTGGCATCTATCAAGGGCCTTTAGATAGACCCTCTGGAGAATATCTCTGTCTGCTGATCACTACTATGACCCCCTTCATACAGAAGTAGCCACAGTGGTCATCACCCCTTTTTCCCTCACAGCAGTTAGGGGTACCTCTTTAGAGGGGAGAATATTAGAGACAGCTAAGTTATGTAGAAATATAGGCAGTTAGACAGGGTTAAGCCCGCAAGGGAGTCAATGCAGAAAATGAGAACATATTACAACTGTGGCTGGAGGCACATCTGTCAAAGGCCAGGCACCAAGATAAAGATGGAATGACCAGGCCTACATGCCTCCCTGAGGGATAAGCAATAACTTGAAGATTATGCTATAATTGGTATCACTTGGTGCAATAAATTCTAGATAGACATCAATCACCCAGATAGGTGACCAGGACCTCCTGACCGAACCCTTCCTAAAAATATCTTTCTTCTTTCCATGTACCCTTGATAAATGACCCCAGTTCCACATTGGATTTATATCATCTAAGCAGCTATACTTGTAATCTTATTTGTTGATCATAGTTATGACCCACATTGTACCCACCTTGTGATTTTGTACCCACCTCACGATTTTCTCTATAAAACTTTGTCTGTGAAGTATGATGGCAACCCACTTTTGGGTCTCCTCCTGTCTCTCAGAAACTATCTTTTTCAATAAATTTTCCCTACTCTTAACCTCCTTTGTTCCTTAGAATTCATTATTCAATTTTGGGGAGCAAGAACTCCTCATATCTGATATTTAACAGGTTGGGAGTTGCACATTTTCCCCTATATCAGATGAGCTGTTCTATCATAGAGAAGACCACTCCAATACACATTTTTTAGCTTTTCTGAGCAATGGTATTCAAAACCCAAAACCAATAATGTGACTGTTGGTTTATGTATGCCATAGTGACCTTGCCATGGTTAACAAGGGCTCTGGGCTCTGATGGCTTACTCAAGTAGTTTAGGCACTTTAAAGTTCAATTTTTTTCTAGACATAGCAATTATTAAAACACGAGGCATGATAAGGATAGAGCTTGGAAAAGTCATGAAGCTGAATGTGCTGGTGCATACCTATAATCCTGGCTACTGAGGAATCTGAGGCAGGAGGATTCCAAGCTGAGCCCAGGCTAGACAACTTTTAGAATATAAATAATACAATAAAAAGGGTTGAGGATGTAGCTCAGTATTGACAGTGATCAAACCCCAGGACCACACACACACACCTACACACACACACACACACACACACACACACACACACAGAAACAGGGACCATAGCTGAATGGCCAAGTTAAATAATATAGGAACTGTAGGGAATTATGGAAATCTGACATTTTTGGGTACCAGGCAAATCAACATTTATTATTTTCAACAACAGCTTTTACACTTCAAGAAGGCTGCATCTCTGCAAAATCCATCTGGATCACAAAAGAAGGGCATAATGTATCTTATGGTCTCTGAAGATGGGAAATACTAGAAAATGATTCTCCAGTTTGAAGGGAAAAAGAGTCCCCTACAGAAAACTAGCCCAGTGCTTCTCAAACTTTAACATACACACAATCACTTAGGTGTCTTGTTAAAATTCAGATTCTGATTCAGCAGAATTTTGCATAAGTCCTGGAATTCAGCATTCCTAACAAGTTTTCAGACAATGGTAATGCTGCTGATACTATTTAAAGTGTTGGAATGTGGTTAAAATCTTTCATGGCAATTAACCTCTATCGGTACATTTATTATAAAGTATTTGCAATTGTTTGCCTATGCTGTGTTTGTTTTGAAATATAATTTTGTTGGTCAAATCTAGTACTTTTTGGCTTTTATTTTGCATGTTTTTATTCTGCTTCACCTTTTTAGAAATTTATTTTTATTGCATTTTACAATGATCTGTGATGAATTGCAAGAAAATTTGGTCCTTCACCAGAGATAGTTTGAGAAACACTGCTCTAGACCAATGAAGAACTTTTTATTTAGGCTATAAATTTAATTAGAAATGGTTTGATTTCTGTTACATATGATTCTAAAGCAGCTTTTTAAACTTTTCTTTTTATTTACTTCCATAAACAATAACAAAACTCAGCTAGGTAACATTATGACAGTTTCACCATACATTCAGTCACAAATATTTAAAACTTTGCAACAAGAACAACAAAACCAGAGGTGTTACAAGAATAATTTACAAGAAAATCTATAAAACAGCAAGAAGCTCACAAATGTTCATTTTCTTTTGCACAAGATTACTACACTCTTTCACAACATCTTTTGTGTTACAAAATTCCCAACAAAAGTGTATTTTTCTTTGTATTGTGGTTTCTAAAACCAGAAACTTTGAAGTAAATATCCTTTTATTAGCACCTAGTGGTGCAGAAAAAGGAAAACTCTCACATACAGACACTTCACAGCACTTTTCTAAGAAAAATATACACTTACAAAATATGTTACAAATTGGCACACTTAAAAATATACAAGATTTTGTAGGCGTCTTAAGAGTGATCCTTAAGCTTTATACTTCAATTGACTCTACAGATTATTTATAAAGCTTAATTGTGAAAGAAAAAAGGCAAATAATTTCTTAACATTTTAAAGTTGCAGTGTCATACATCAAACATAAACTTAGGTTACATTCATAAAAAGGGCTTTTAAATTTTTACTTTAATTTTCTTAAATGTTTAAGGGGTTGGGGGAGAAGAAAAATTGGGATAATCATTTTCTTTAGCATCATCAATCAGTAAAGAGGTGCATTCATTTCTACAGAAATAAGGACTAGTACATTCAAAACTGTAGGCAGAAAACTATAGTCAGTGCTACAGGTATCCCGGTGGAGCATCTTAAGATTTCCACCCTCTTCACTGGGAATGAAAAACGAAGGCCTCTCCTAGTTTTCATTCAAGCCTTTTCTTTTGTGCTGTAAATCCAGGCATCTCTCAAAGAGGCAGAATGATTTAGATTTATCCTTTCTTTTGAATAAAATGTCCTCCTAAGGCTCAGAAACTCCTGAGTCTGTTAGATGGACATTTTGTCTCATGTGGATGAATGTTCTTCAATGTCTTTAGTAGTTATTTATCCAGATACTGATTTTTAAAAGCCTCATTCGTACCTTAAACTTTGTACTAAGCCTCTCTCTTTTATATTGTCCTTCCCCAATGTTTTACTTCTTAGTTATGATTCTCAAATCATGAATACATCTCAAGTATCATGTAGTTGCAATGGGAGCTTTGCTTCATGACTGTAGCTACTGTTTAATGCTGAGTAAAAAATGTACCTTAAAGGATGGCCTCAGTACTTTCATAAAAATAATCCCACGCTGGTTGAAGACCCTCAAACTGATGTCCGTGTTTCTCCCAAGTTAAACATCCCAACTCAAATTTTTCTCCCTTACTTGGGTCTTTCAAAAACCATTACAAAATCTCTGGCCTACATGGTGTTGATAAGATCTCTATTTGTTGCTAAAATTTTGATTTTGGTACTAAACCTTCTAAACATAATTACAAGCTCAGTGAATTTTATGATTAGAAAAGAAACCAACTTCACACTAGTTTTAGTTTGCAAAAATGATAATATTTCTGTACTGATGGATAGTCATTTAAAAAGTCTCTAAAGGAAAACAAAAAGTCCTTGAATTAGGTGATTTGTCAATAATACAGGAGAAAACAAAGATTTTTAGTTCTAGCAATAGTTAGGACTAGCTAGTGTTCTATTTGCCTCTTAAGCTCAGAAACTTAGATCTCTTCAGTTTGTGGGACTGTTCTGAGAACATCTGTAAACTGAAGATGTGATGGGTCTGCATCACACGTTTAGCTTGGTAAGAGCATTCTTGGATAAAGAGGTCCTTGGATATGGTTTTTCTCCTTTTGGCAGTAAATACTAATTTGAATCCACTGAAACAGAAATTCACTAGAACTTCAGAACTTCACATAACAGGACAGAGGATGCTAGCTAGAGTTGTTTACAGCATTTGAAGCATCCTTTATACTTCTCTTATACACACACACACACATGCACACACACATTTGCCCCCCTCCCTTGTGCCCACCCCCCTTCCCTGCACACACACAGATGCTTCCCAGCAAGGAAAAAGTTCAGAGAAGGTGAAAGTTGTCACAAAAGCCCACCTAGCACCAAGGACTTCAAGGAAATGGCTGAAGAAGTGATGGTCAAGGTAGTACAGGAGGTTTGAAAGCATTTAGACATTTAGGAAAAGGTAAGGCCTTAACACATAATAGCACAAAGCAGCAAGAAGTGAGAAGGGGAAGCTGGGAGGAAGCAGCATATGTGAGGCAGCTGGTATCTGAGACACTGGAGTGACAGGATGGCCACTGGTTCAAGCCAGTTATCATAGCCCAAGCCTAACCCCCAAAGTCTCAAAGACCCTTGATCAGTGCCACTGTATCAGCACCCTCTTCCACATGGTACAGCACCTAACCAGGGTAGGAGATTAGACCTACTTTTATAGATCATTAAGTAAAAGGGGTTTCTAACTTTCCTCAGTAATGTGATTCTCTGTGTGTAAAATTAAATTTGAAAATGGCCAATGCAATGAAAAGTAATTAAGAATGGAAAGGTTTCCCTTTAAACTTCCGGAAGAAAGTTCTTAGACTGACAGTTTGGGGAGGTAGAATGTAGGACCATGAAAGAAGAAAAATTCTAAGAACAAATACTGATACTAACTAAGAAGAATAAGGGAGGATACCATTTCCAGGAAAGTAAAGATTAAATGAGACTCTTTGGGGGAGGTGTTAATAGGAAGCAGCTTCTCAGAGAGGAGAGGTTAGAAGAGTGTTATTACAAGTTTCAGACTAAGGAAAATTTAATATTTCTGACTTGAGATATCAGTGACAGGGCAAGACACTACTTTTATACATTGGTCCTCACTCCACTAAGGCAGCTGGTTGAATTAGGGATCTCCAATAAATTAGGCCTACTATATTGTGAGAGGAATAAAAGAATTGTGAGAGCAGAATCAGGACCAGCAGAATGTTAAATCCTAGACAACTCAGAATATAGAGTACTGAGAGAGATATTGAGTGCAATTAAGAGAATAAATATCTGTGCCTTGGCCTACTGCTCACTCTTCAAACTTAGTTTATGGTTATATTTCAGTACAAACCAGCAGTTATAAATCATTTATTTATGTGTTAAAACATATAACATACTATAGGCCAATAAAAAAGATGCTTTAAAATGGCAAATCTTGGGTTGGGGATTTAGCCCAGTGGTTCTGGCGCCTGCCTTGCAGGTGCAAGGTCCCAAGTTCGATCCCTGGTACCAAAAAAAAAAAAAAAAATATATATATATATATATATATATATATATATATATATTTTATGGCAAATCTTTGGAAAAGGGATGATCCATGTCCTAGAATTGGCCCTTAATGGGCTCCATAGGAGCAACTGAAAAGAATATCTACTCCAAAGGACTCTTGATAGCAAGTTCTGACAAGGAAATTGTTTCTAAAGGTTTCACGCTATTCTACTCTGTTGTCACCCTATTCTCCAAAGCTGAAATGATACTTTTAAAAACCTGGGACAACTTTTCCCATATTTATTTTTATAAAACATATTGTACTCATGGAATATTTTCCTTATTTCGTCTTTAATTGCCACCTTTTGATTACATAGAAAGCACTCTATCCCTGTATGTGACTTTGAGGCCTGGAATCTTGGAGATCACAATATAAGCTTAGATGGTGATTTCAAGCCAAAATTCAGCTGCAAAACAGAACAAAAACAAAACAAAGACAAGTTCCTAGTAACTATCCACAATATTTAGTACAAATAGCTAGCTACAAGAGTAGAGAAATAGAAGAAAGTGTTTCAATTTGATTATTTTCCCTTTTGGATGGCAGCTGTAGAGTGGGAGACATGTTTCATCTGGTGCCTTTTCACTAGGTAATTTTCCAGGGCTCATTGCACACAGAGCATAAGAATGGATCTGAACTAGCCTTACAAACAGATCCTTACCCACTTGTCCCCACAGACACAAGAGATTGATGCTGAGAAAACACACAATCAAGAATATAGGCTTGTTCATTTTACTATCTAGATGTAAGTAGGAAAGCTGGCTGGTGAAAGGAATCATGGGCTGGGAAGTGTGTCTATTTATATATGTGACAGGTTTCCTCCCATTTCTCTCTGACTACTTTCAAAAATGTTGCTTCTCTGTGAATATATTTAGGTGGAAATGACTAGGTAGTTTCATATTTTGTTTAAAATTTTCCTTTTGAAACATCTTCCCTTTTTTATTAAGCCCCTTTCCCCTACCCACTTATTCTCCACCCTCCCACCCCAGTCTGTATATTCACAAGTTAATAGGTTAGTAACAATATTAGTAAGAATAGTAACAACAACAACCACCAACAACATTAATAATATTAATCCCCTATATCTGTATAGCACTTTATGATCTACAAAGTGCTTCCACACCCATTATCTCATTTGTGCCATAAAGCATCAGTCATCAGATGCATAGGCCTTCAACTGTGCAAGGAAAAGACATCAAATGTTAGAAGTCGAGTGGTGAATAAAGGGGAAGAAAAGGCTAGTAGTAAAGGATGTTTGAAGTTGTGAAATTTTTTTAAAAAGGTGGGAGCTGAATTAAAAATGACTAAAATTTTATATTAAAAATTCAGATTTAAATTTAGTGTGTAATATCAAATACTATTCATCCTCAGATTAATAAATTAATCAGTTGTTACTACAAATTGTTCAGCTTATGTGATATTATATGTATTTAACTCATAGAAAAAAATTTGGTTTAACTGAGATGCCTTAACATTTTCTTTAAATGACATTGGCATTGCAAAATTAAACACTTAAAGAACACTAAAACCATAGTATGAGTGCAGTTTTTACAAAAGTGGAATAAAACATTTAGGAAAATTCTTAAATAGAAGCAATCTATGTACTTCATTTATCATTAGTGTCAAATTTATAGCTATTTTATTATTTATCCCAGACTATTACAAAATATAAAAAACTGAAATATAAAGTATCAGCAATATAACTTTTCACATTAAATAATTTTCAGCTACAGATCTTGCTTTTAGAAAACAAACTTTCAAAGCAGCTGTTTTGTCTCCTTGTAAAAGGCTCTTTAATGCATATACTCAGGTCTATGATGGACTTAGTTTTATGACCTTCAGACATTTTCAACATTTTAACCCTTAGACAATGGAACAAACAAATCTTTACTGTGCCCTGTTTAACTGTTCATGTTTCCACAGGATGGTAGTGTTTAAAACTTTTAAAAAATGTATATATATATACTTAATATATGTATTTAAAATTCATTAATGAGCTTTAAACTGTGGGGTGAATCCATAAGACAAGGTAATGAAATTTGGCACATTTCAAACAGTATCCTTTGAGTTTTGGTAAATCATGTAACACAACATATTTTTTCACTGTGATCTACAAGTGCTATCCACATAAGTGGGGGTGTTTAATAGCAAGAATCACTGGAATGTTTCTAGCAAATTAAGAGGGGCAAGCTTCCCCAAATACTCACAACCAAATATTGATATAGAAGTAAAAATATATACAATACAGTCACTTGTTTGTAGTTTGGCACAACGTTTTCCATTTTGTCCTTGTGGATACATAGTGATAAACTACTTGTGCAACCGTATGACTTTTTAAGTCTTTTACATATAACATCAGATTAAAGTTTACTTTCAAAGACTTATTCCCACAATTTAAAATTCTTTTCTTTAAGCACTTACATGTTAACATACATACCACAAGGCATATTTTGAAACAAAATAAACACAAACATCAAATGTCTTTCTGGAAAATGCAAGTCTTTTCTTCAAACACAGGTAAAACCCAAAATGTTGTTTCTGCTTTTAGGAGATTATAGTCAGAATCCCTGCAGAAAAATCAAACAATTTATGCCATCTTAGTTAGTTTAAGTGTATGTCCCTCAAAGGGCTCATACAATCTAATTTTTTAAAGATCATACTAGATGCTGTATGATGCAGAAAACAGATACAGATAGCAGGAGGCAGTAGAAAGCACTCCTAATTGCCACGTGTGGACGTTTAGTTTTCCAGCTAATGCTCTTTTTGTTTATAAATGATCTTGACTTTTTGTCTATATGACTTTTTAATTCTGTTGTTCAAAATCTGTCTTACTTCAAAGCCCTTCCCTTCCCAAAATCACTCAAGAGCACATTTTAGTTCTACTTTCTTAATAAGTAGAAATTTATGCTGACTAGTAGAAGAAAAAAGTAGCATTGTTATAGCTTATCCCTGGCCAAGTCAGGAAAAAATTTCACAACCTTTTGAGTGGCTTAAAAATACAGGGATTTTTATGCACTTTGTTTCTTTTTAATTTGAAAAAGAAGTACACTTTCTTTCATGCAAACTTTTGCTTTTGAGAAGGAAAAAATGAGGAATTGTAGGCTCAGCAGGTAGTAGGAAAGATAAGGGTGCATCATCTCAGCCATTTTGGTGTAGTATTACCTCAGTTTTTCGAAAGAAGCTGTCCCAGACTCATCCTTGTGGACCTGTTCTCTCTCCATGCACTTTCCCTTACATTTCTCATCTCTTAGGACCTTGGAGCTGGATTTGTGACGATATAATTTTTTGTGTGTTGGTCCATTATTGCCTAAAGTGCTCACGTTACTATACTTTTTATCAAAGAAGGCAGAGCAATTGTCCTCATTATAACCTGGCATGTCTGTGCCACCAAGATCACCTATTGTTGCTTTCCCATTGCTTTTGCTCACACCCTTGATTGACCTGTGATTCTTAGTGGCTCCTGGGAACCCACTGTTGACCTTTTTCTTAGACTCCTGTGGTGTTCCAGCCAATATTTTGAGGGTTTTTAATTTTAGACTGTTGGACTCTGAGGAGTAGACTATGTTGGGGTCTCCATGGTGCCCAACGGGTTCCCAAAGGGGCTCTATGGAAGCCATCATGAATCTCTGCACATCTGCCATACCAGAGGCAATGTTGGACAAGATGTAGGAAGGCTCCTGAAATTCCCGTTGATCATCATCCAGGAGGTTGTTGGTGTTAGTGCCCATGCTCATATCACTCCAGCCTGAGCTGCTGTCTTTTCCCAAAGCCCAATCTCCAGAAAGTCCCTTGTGACTTGGCAATTTCATAGAAGTGACTGGGCCACCATGTTGCATGCATTCGACCAATGTCTTTCCAGTGGAGGATATGCTGTTAGTTTGGCCTTCCCCACAGCCAAATCCAATTTGCATTTTCTCTCCAGAGATGGAAGCCATATATTTCCCTTTCTTTGTTGACTTAGGGATCTGGCGGGAGGTTTTGCCAGGTGGCTTTTCAATTCCTTTGTTGTTGACTTTCAGGGACTTTTTCCTGGTGTTTTTTTGAGAAGAGCTTTGATTCATAGCCCCACTCTTGCTGGGTGAACTTCTTTTTCTTGATTTTGACACTTTGTTGTTCGTACTGATTAGACCAGTTGAATCATTAAATGTTGATAGGCAAGGGTTTTTTTGGAGCAGGCTGACAGATTCCTCATCATTGAACATATGGAACTGAAATTGATGTTTATTTAAAGTAAATCCATCATCAACTTGGACCTGCTGTGAAAGGGTACTACAGTCCCACTTGATTTTCTCCATGCTGCCCAATAATCCTGGTACTCTCTCTTGGAATCCTTTCAGTGTTCCTACTGCCTTTGTACTTTCACATCTGGTAATCTGAGGGGAAAGACTGGGAGTGTCAGGTGGGGACATCTCTGAGGGGGAAGAGTGTCGGAATTTATCAGGAGTGAAGTTGGAGATATCCAGAAGGTCAGTGGACTCCTTTAGTGGTGCTATCTCATCAATGCTCTGCTGGATTACCAACTTGGGGCTGCAGTGGGCTAGGAAGTCATCAGTGATATCATCATCACCATCCTTTTCAGAAGACTTCAAGTTTAAGGGGCAATAATTGCTTGAGCTGACAGAGAGTGGAGCCATTGAATCAAAGCTAAAGAGCCGACTATCATTCATACTGACTGGGCCCTGCTGGAAAGGAAAGCAGATCTCTCCATTATTAAAGTGACATAATTGATAAGAGTCATCACATGGAAGCTGGCTGTCCTGTGCAGAGGCATATAGAGCCTTGTTGCAACTACTGCCCTCATTATTGAGGCAGACTGGACTGTATGTTACAGCTGTGAGGTTATTCTCCATGGAGCCTATGTGGGAGGCTTCAAATTCACTGGATTGATTTGGGACTATCTCCTGTGACACTTCAGCCATGAATTCCTGAGGGCCAGAAGTAACCTTGTTGGGCCACACATTTTCATAGTTGCTGGATTCCATCTTGAAGTTATGAGATGACTTCTGTAGCTCAGAGTCTGAGGATGAGGACAGCACACAGTCTTGACCTGGTTGGAGAGGAACAAATGATTTTTCTCTCTGAGTGAGGCTGTCTTCATTTTGCTCTGGAGAATTATGGGTAAAGTATGAGATACTGGTATTGTTTGACATGTCAGAAGCATCTAACAATGTCTGAAGATATCCTCCAGGGATAACAGGTATGTTAGTAGCAACATTATCAGATGATAGAGACATTTCAGAAGAACAGGTGGTTGGTAAGAAGGTGGAATTCTTAGTAACTTTTGCCTCATGAAATTCAGGCAGATGAGAACTGTTTGAGGTCTCTGAAATAACTTCACTTTTAAAATTAGCCTTGGAGGACTGGCTTTCCAAGAAAGGGCTCATTTGAACTACTGACTTGCTTTCTTGCCCAGTTTTAATTTTCTTGGATTTTAACCTAGCTTCACTTTTAAATTTGATTTTGTTGAGCACTTTCCTCTCTGGCCCCTTAAACTCTGTATCTTGGGCTTTGACTTTCACTGAGTCCAAGCTTGTGATGTCATTTAAGTGTGATCCATTTGCACAGCTGGGGCTAGCTAGAGGTGCTGGCTTCATTGTACCTTTTAGGCCTCCATCTTCTTTGCGATCACTAGCTTGTCTTTGATCATTGCTGAATGAAATCTGCTTACTACTTACTGAAGTTTCCATGGATGCAATTCTTTGAATCCTGTGCCTGTTGCCAAGTTTAGATTTTCGTTTACGAGCAGGTGGCAGAAATGACACCTCAAAGCTACCCGGTTCAAAGCTTTGCTTTTGGCATAAGGTTGTCTTGATGGATTCTGTGTGGCTGTTTCTCTGCTTTTTCTTCTTCTGCCAGACACCCTTTAAAGGTGCCAGCTTGGCATATTTGTTGAGCTGATTCTCACTCAAATTCACTGTTGTCTCACTAGCATCCACCTTACCCAACTTCACCAGCATGTTCTTCTCACCTTTAAAGCGATTGATGATGATATATTTGATGATAACAGGGGGTTCCTTACGGGTTACTTTTCTTCTCTTTTTGGGGCACCATTCATCATCATCTTCCTCTTTGGAACCACCTGGAAGCCATTCCTTCCTCTCATTCACTTTTTCACCCTCTAGTGAGTCAACATCATATAGATAATCTTCACTGTATCTGACTTTTCTCTTGGCTCTCAGCCCATAGTTCTGCTGGGAGGAGGAGCTGCTTGAATTAGTGTCCCGAGCCATGTAGCGGCTACAATCCTTGATCTCTCCCATGGCATCATATGAGACTTCAATGAAGGAACTGTCATCACTGTAGTTTTCAGAGGTCTCTAAGGAATTAGCAAGATGGCCTTGCTTTGGGTTCTTAAATTGCCCTACCTCAATCTCACTGCATAATTTATTTAAGGCAGTTTTTTCCCCATTATCCTTTCCATCTTTTGTCTCTACACTTTTGTCTTCATGTTCTTCCTCTTTGCCTTTCTTCTTGTCCAAGTTTTTATCTTCCTCCCCCCAGATGACATTCATATCAGGGACCTTGAATAGGGAAAGATCACTGCTCTGCTTCATGGCCCCACTCTTAGACTCCCTCTTGGGGCAGGTGGAAAATACACTGGGAAAAAAGTTGAATTGAGCATCTTCCTGCATTAGAAGGGTGGTTTTGTCTCGAACATTGTCCTGAAAGGACTCATATCGAATTTTCAGGGAGCAGACATCACTGCCCAGTGTTGACTCATCATCATCAAACATGTAGTTATCCACATCTTCTTCAGAGAACAGATTGACAGATAGCTCATTCTTGGAACAGAGGTCAAGCAGTTCAATTTTACTTTCACTAATGAAAGTCTCAAAGTAACCCCAATCCTGATTTGAATTTGCAAGCAAAGTTTCTTCTGTATTGCACTTATCTAACAGTAATGCCTCATAATAACTTTTCTGAGCTGGATCTTCCAAGTCAACGTCAGGTTTCTCAGCTTCCTGCCTATCTCCTACCCTTGATTTATGCAGTGGGAAGCCCAGGAGCTGATCTGACAGCAGCTGTTCCCCATATTTCATGTTTTCTCCAGCACTGATGCACTGAATCCCTATATCAGAGACTGCACATGTTTCATAATCTCTATTTAGATCACTGACTTTTAGACTGATCCCTGGCTCAGGATCTACTGCCTCCTTGGATTCCATGAAGCAGCCCAAGCAAGTCCGGCTTGGCTGCATAAGGCAGTCTCCATTCAGAGCTGACATGCCTGCAGGCTCCATTATGGCAAATGGAGCTTTCTCACACTCACTGGGTAGTGACCATGTGTTCAGGCCTTTTGCAACACCAGATGTGAGGGAAATGGCATTCACAGAATCACTGTTGGCAGCATGCTCAGGTACTTCAACCAGGCCCAAAGGCGATGGAGGGTTCTGCATGCAGGGCTTCTTAGAAGGCAGAGGCAGGAGACCCCTGGGAAACATCAGGGTCTCTTTTTGTACTACTGGTATAGGCTGGATTGGTGCAGCTGCTTCTAGAGCTGCAAATGACTTCATTGCCACATCTTGGTCCTCTGAGTCTAGAGAAAAGGGAAAAAAATGACAGAAATAAAGTTAAGGATCTTGGACTACACTCATTAATTCTCCCTTGACCATTTTCTGTTGTTTGATCTTGTATATAAGCTAAGCCTGTGTTTCTCTAGCTTTACAAGGCACAACCAAACCATTAAACCACAACCCTAATTTTAACCTGAATATTATTAGTAAGTAAAAGTAATTTTTAGGCCCAACTTCTTTCTTAGAGAAAGATAGAGCCCTCCTCAGGATGAGGAAAGCTTAACAAATTGGTAAATCAAGGCTTTATGGGGAGAAATGCTCGGATGGGACATTCATGGTACCTCATTGAACTATGAGATACAAGCCCATTGATGGAATGTTCTTGAAGCTCCTATTGAATCTAGAAATTCTAAGCTTCACATGAGAGCATATTTCTAATTCACTAAGAATTTGGAGGAACTTCATCTGTCAGAGATGATCTGGGAGGTCAATAGGATTAGATTTCATGGCTCTCAGAAACCTTGTAGCCCAACTGAAGATTTGGTGGAATAAAGTTTAGGATTAGCATCAATCTGAAAGGCATCCTAGACTCAATCTATCCTAACTTTGTTGATACTAAAATTCATAGTAATAACAAAGAACCACTGAGAGATATATTATTTACTATAACTAAATTCCCTTACCATTTTCTTTGATATCATTAATCAGAGTGTTTTCTCCATTGGCTGAGGCAGCAATAGCTTTATCTTGTTGGTCATCCATGAATCTAATCTCTTATTGTTTCATTCCAAATCCAAATGATGTCCAACCTGCACAATTTAAATATATAATACCAGGCATTAAATTTATTTTATTTATATTGCACAGATTATTTCAGCTATAGGAATCTTAAAAGGCTCATTGGGATTTACCTGTTTCCAGACTGGCTTCAGTGTAACTATTGTTTTCATTTTGTAGTTTATACCTATCATATAAATCAATTCAGAAACTCACACTTAATTCATACATCCTAGGTCCTTCTGTCCCTTCTATGCCACTATACTATTCAAAACTGAAATCTGAAGAAGCAGGGAAACTTACATCTTTCTCCAGATGGTAACAAATTTAACCTAACTATAGTTGCCCAATAAGAAAAATGCAAAATAAAGTCCAGTCTAACTTGAAATAAGGGGTGTTTGGGTGTGGGGATTAACTTTGTTTCTATTTGCCTCATTTCTACTTCACAAGATCAGGAGCTCTTCAAAAATAAGCCAGTTCATACATATGCACAGCATATTCATCACACAGATTTTCTCTATCTGTCCCTTAAAATTTGACTTGTTAGCCGGGCATGGTGGCACATGCCTGTAATCCCGGCACTCGGGAGGCTGAGGCAGCAGGATCAGTGACAGTTCAAGGCCAGCCTGGGCTACATAGTGAGCTTAGGGACAGCCTGAACTACAAAGGGAGACCCTGCCTCAAAAAAACAAAAAAAAATTTGACTTCTTAAGGTTGAAAGAAGTGAAAATGTCATGGTTTCTCAACTTTAGAACCTTTACCAGGATTTTGATAAGTATTCCTCCAAGACTATAGCAGGATTTTAAAATGTGAGTGAAAAGATGATCTAGATTTTCTGAAAGCATACTCTGTTACTTTTTAGGTGTGGTATACATATCTATAGTTCCTCATTTTCCCACCTATTTAAGTGGTAGGTATATGCCAAATGATAGGAAATAAGGCCACCAGAGATACAGTTATCTACCATATACTACTACAACATCTATAAATCCTTACTCATTTAAGTCCCATTCTCTAAACATTCTCCACAGTCAAGTACTCATCACTGTATTTAAAAGCACATACTGATGATAGCCAAGTGGATAGTAATGAGAATTTCAATTGTATACTCATTTATCCTGATACAGACATTTCCTGACTTGCAATGATTCAACTTGTCATTTTTTTACTTTACAATGTTATGAAATCAATACACGTTCAGCTGAAACTGTACTTTGGAGAAGATGGCAGAGTAAAAGCTGGCAGCAAATCATAGCCTCTCTGGCATCTATAATTGAAAAACTTGGAAAACAATAACTTAGTGAAGAGAGAGTAGAAGAGCTCTGAGAATCAAGAAAGAGCAGACAGGGGCCGGGGATTTAGCTCAGTGGTTTTGCCGCCTGCTGTGCAAGTGCAAGGACCTGAGTTCAATCCCTGGTACAAAAAAAAAAAAATGAAAGAAAGAAAGAAAAAGAAAGAGCAGACCGGAAAGCTAGAAATCACAGATAAATTGGAGAAACAGAAGACAACACAGAGAAATAAACAGGGCAGTCTGCAACGTTAACCCGGGCTCCCAGTGAGGGAGACCTGTCTCTGCAAACATAAGCCCACTGAGGGCCAGCAGTGTGAGTAATAAATGATGGACAAGCAGCACTACCTTGAAGAAAAGCCATGGATATTGTGAATTGAAAATACATTGTGGGATTTTACTCTAAAAGTGAATTCTTCCACATGGCAGGCTAGAATGGGAGAGGAAATCTGTTTCAGCACCCACCATATTAGGGAGTGATATAATCAGGAGCCATTTTAAGAAGGGGATAATTGTTTAAGACTGAGCTACTCTGAGAATCACAAGTTACAGAACAATCACACTTCAGAGTTTCTGGGGTCACCTTACTACAGTGATTAGGTCTGAGATGGCCACAAGAGATAGTTTCAGAGAGGAGGAGAGCTAGTAACAGAATCCCTGAGAAGTTTAAGCAGTGGCGAGCACAAGTTATGGTGGACACAGTGGTTTGACCCTCTGTGGTGAGAAGCCAAGGTGGTGGCATGTGATTTTCTGTTGGGGCTGGGTTTGAAAGTGCTAGGCTTAAGTCCAAAAGACTGTTTTTCCTCCCTTGCTGCCTACTTCCAGGACAGAACTGAGTGATCTGTTTCTTTTCTCCATCTGCCAATGTGATCAGGGATACACCTTAGCTTGGAAGTTTGCCACATCCCAGGGTGTACAAATAGAGGTGGCTTTGGAACAAGTGCTGCACCTCACGAGCCCACTGGCCACAAAGATTGTCAGGATAGCAGTGGCTCAGGGCACCCAAGAAGGCACAAACACTAAGAGCCACTGTATTGAATACAGGCTTGAGGCAGACAACACACCACTGACTGATCCTACACAGTGAGAAAAGTGGGGGAAAGACTTAGCATTCACACAGCAAAAAGTGGTTGTGGAAACACAATAGGCCCTAGTTGAGATTCACTATCCCTGCCCATATCTGGTGGATCCCAATTCCATAGGTTCTACAAAGAAACTTCCTCCCTCCTACAAAACTCCTCAAAGTGGAAGAACTTTTGGATTCATTGCTCTTTTTCTCTGTCTTTGTGTGTGTGGGGGGGGGGTTCTTTTTCATTTGCTCTTTGTTTTATTCTCTTCTCTTTTCTTTCTTTTGTTTTGTTCTGTTACTTTTATGTAATTCTACTTACTTCATTCTTTAGTTGTATTTTTATTTCACTTCTTTCTCCTTCTAGCCCCCAGAAGAAAGTTGGCCACTAAGAAGACCCTGAAATACTACATTGAGTAAGTTGGTGAAGGGTATAAACACCAAAATATAATCAAACCCAAAGACACATAACAGAAACAGAACCTAACTAAAGATATCTCCATAGCAGTGACAGAGTTCTTTTACCTAAACTGAGTGAAACCTGATCTTCCACCTGTGGCACAAAACCAATAAAAACATAAGAGAGCAAGGCAACAAGATGCCTCCAAAGCCCCTTAACTCCCCAAAAGCTGCTCTCATGGGCACTGAAATAGAATTATAGGCAAAGAACTAAAAGAACCAAATGGCCAAAATGTTTGAAGAGATCAAGGAAAAGATATATAAGCAAATTTATAAGATGTTTAGAGAGCTCAAATGATATTTAAATTCACAGATAAATGATTTAATTAATAAAATGTTCAGTGATCTTAAAGAAGAAACAAATAATAAACTGACTGAGTTAAACAAGACAGTTCAAGATATAAATGACTATTTTGGTGAAGAATTAGAAATAATGAAAAGAAATTCAGAATATGAAAAATTTGATGGAAAGCATGGCCAGCAGATTTGACCAATGTGAGGATAGAGTGCTAGAACTTGAAGACAAAGTTGATATAGTCAATCATGTGCTTGATGATGGCACAAAATAACCTAAACTCAGAATTATAGGAATAAAGGAAAAATTAGATACTCAAAAGGTATAAAAAATTTACTCACTAAAATCATAGCAGATAAATTTCCAAAGCTAGGGAAATAAGTCAGTATTCAGTTACAAGAGGCAGACAGAAAACCAAATTGCTACAGCCAGAAAAGAACCTCTCCATGAGGCAACACAATAAAAAATCCAGAAATTCATCAAAAAGAGAAAAGGTGATAGAGCAAAACAGCATGTAACCTATAAAGGCAAGCCAATCAGAATAACAGTAGATTTCTCAGCACAAACCTTAAAGGCCAGAAGGGCTTGAAATAAAGTTCATCAAGCTCTAAGTGAAAACAATTGTGAACCTGGGCTTCTGTGTCATGAAAAAATTAGCCTTCAAAATTGACAGAGAAGTAAAGACTTTCCATGACAAAGAAACCATAAAAAAATACATTACCACTAAACCAGCATTGCAGAAAATAAAAGAATCCTAGACAGACAGGCTATCAGCACTAATGAGATCAAAGGGAAGTATACATATAACTGAGATAGTAGTGAAACAGAAGGAAAAAATGAAGAAATCAGCCCTAGAAAAATAATGCAATGACAGAATTCAATAAATACCTTACAATAATAACTCTCAATGTCAGTGGTCTTAATTCTCTAATCAAATGACATATACTGGAAGATTGTATTAAAAAAACAAAACACAACCGTATATTGCCTATAGGTGATGCACCTCATCCTAAAGGAAGCACAAAGACTGAATGTGAATGGATGGAAAATGATAGTTCATGAAACCAGAGTCAGAAATAAGCAGGAGTAGCTATCTTATTTTCAGACACAGTAAATTTCAAGCCAAAACTGATCAGAACAGACAAAGTTGGCCACTGCATACTGTTAAAGGGAAATATTCAGCAGGAAGAGATAACATTTGCAAATATATATGCACCAAATGTTGGCACACACAACTTCATAAAACAAAAACTAGCAGATGTAAAGACTGACACCAATGTAATCAAAGGGGGGACTTCAGTACCCCACTTGCACAAATAGGTCAACTAGACAAAAAATGAACAACAAAATAACAGATTTAAACAGCAACAAATGGATTTAACAGATATCTACAGTGTGTTTCATTCAATCACAACAGAACACACATTTTTCTTAGCAGCACGTGAAATGTTTTCAAAATAGACCATGTCTTAGGCCATAAAGCATACTTAAATAAATACAAAAGAATTGAAGGAACCCCTGCATACTACAAGATCATAGTGGACTGAAACTAGAAATCAACAATAAAATAAATTAAAAAGAACATACATCGTGAACAAGATGGCTTCCTCACTGGGAAACAAGGGTGGTTGAAATACATAAACCAATAAACATAAAACACCACATAAACAGGAACAAGGTCAAAACCCATATGATCATCTCAAAAGATGCAGAAAAAGCCTTTGACAAAATCTAACATCCACTCATGATGAAAATCCTGAAGACAATAGGTATGAAAGGACCTTATTTCAAACTGATAGGAGCTATTTATGACAAAACTACTGCCACATCTTATTAAATGGGGGAAAACTGAAAGTATTTCCTCTAAAATCAGGAACAAGACAAAGGTCCTGTTCAATACAGTACCTGAAACATTAGCCACAGCAATCAGGCAAGAGAAAGAAATAAAAGAATTACAAATAGAAAAGGGAGATTTCAAACTATCCCCTTTCACAGATGACAATAACTCTTTACATATATAACCCCCAAATTCTACCAAAAGATTCTTAGAATTAATAAACAAATCCTGTAAAGTAGCAGAATACAAAATTAACACACAAAAATCAATAGCATTCCTGTACACCAATAAGCAACCCATCAAAAAAATAAGGAAAGCAATCCTATTCACAAGAGCTTCAAAATTAATACCTAAGAAGTACCCAAGGAAAGAATTCTGCAAGAAAATCTATACTACTATGAAAACAGATTGAAGAGGAGATAAAAATATGGAAAGACATCCTCTATTCCTGGATATTCAGAGCCAATATTGTCCAAATGGCCACATTACCAAAAGTGATATATATATTTCATGCAATCACAATCAAAATACCAACATTCTTCATAGAGCTACCAAAAAAATCCTAAACTTTATAAAGAATGATAAGAGAGACAGAATAACAAAAACAACCCTGGGCAACAAGAGTAAAGCATGAGGAATCACAATCCCAGATTTTTAGTAATATTATGAAGCTACAGTGATAGAAACAGCATGGTACTAGCACAAAAACAGACATTGATCAACGGAACCAAATAGAGAATGCAGAAAAAACCCAGGCACTGTTATCCATTTGATCACCTACAAAGAGGCCAAAAAATACACTGGAGAAAAGATAGTCCCTTTAATATATGATGTTGGAAAAAGCGATTTTTTCCCATGCAGAGGAATGAAACTAGATTCATATCTCACACTGTATTAAAATAAAATCAAAATGGGTCAAAGACTTAGAAAAACAGAAACACTGAATCTGCTGGAAGACAAAAAGGTAAAAATCTTAAAGAAACATGCATAGACAAAGACATTCTGAACAAAATCCAACTTGCACAAGAAATAACACTAAGAATTATCAAAGTGATTGTATAAAATTAAAAAGCTTCTGTACAGCAAAGGAAACAAACAACAGAATGAAGAGACAACTTACAGAATGGGAAAAAATTTTGCCAGCTAATCTTGAACAGAGAACTAATATCTAGAATGTACAAAGAACTCAAAAAAATTAAATTCATCAATATGAAAGATCCAATCAGAAAGTGGATAACTAAAGTGAATGAACACTTCTCAAAAGAGGAAGTACAAATGGCCAATAGGTATCTTTGATCATTAGAGAAATGCAAATCAAAACAACACTGAGATTCTATTTTATTCCAGGTAGAATGGCTAACATCAAAGACTCCAGAACTTGAAGTGCTGGCAAGGCTTTGGGGTAAAAGGAACAAAAGCTATAAATTCCCAATGATGAATGTTATCATATTGTATACCTAAATGTACCAATAAACTTAATGAATAATAGAGAAACGTAACTCAGTGCTGCCTGGCGACAAAAGCACTCTGTGATTAGGACAGTTTTTGTATAAACTCATTCTCACGAAGTGCAAAGCTACTGTAGCATAGTTCTTCCAAGGAGTCACCATCTTGCATGCATCACTAGGAGTATTCCAAGTTGGTGTGTCTGTGCCAAATATGCCATTATACTGTCTGTATGAGTCTAGAGTCAAGAAGAGAAAGACAATTTAGAAAGAAATACCTGGCAGTAATTGGACTCCTCTGCCACTCATTGTTTTGGACTCAGAAGTACTGAAAATAAAATTATTCTTGCAAAAGCAAAGGGACTCTGAGATGTGCCAGAAAAGTTGCACTACCTACAGTATAAATGTTCATGTTAGGACTAATGGAGAGGCTGACTACTCCTGAATGGATCCCATGAGGTTCCCTAGTTGTTTTTCCTATCCTATTCAGATCTTATTGAATATTCTGTTTTCTAGCATTAGTAGAGTGCTTTGCCATAGACAATACATTTTTACATACTTTCTCATTGATTTATGGTCTTATGAGCTTGCTCTTCTTGAAAACCTCTTTAGAATGATGTTACAAATATAGTGGAGATAAGAACAGTAAAGAAAGACAGAGATGAACTGTTTAGCTAGAACAAACATTGTCAGTATCATTTCTACCCAAGATCCTAATAGCAAGGAGGCCTCCCCTTGCCTTAGACTAGTGGCTGCCAAAACTGAAGGCAGTTATAGAGCCCTGTCCCCAGCAGTAGAACCCTACTTGCTCCCTCTGACAAGAGAGATGTATAACAATCAGGAATATATAAAGGATAATGGCATGGAAGCAAGGAAAGCATTATTGCAATTATATATTTTAGGCTTATCTCAATATCACCTGAAATGTAAATCAGAGCTCCTTCATATCTGTCATTTAAAAAGTTTTCAAAAATAAAAAACCACCACTCAGGAGGCGAATGCATGTGGACTGCAAGTTCAGGGTCAGCTTGGGCAACTGAGTGAGACCTTGTTTCAAAATAAAAGGAAGTGTCGTGGTGGTGGACTGTTTGTCTAATATGCTGAAATGACCCTGACTTCAGTGCCCAGTAGCACACACCAAAAATATTTAACCAATTACTGTATAGATCATCCAGAAATAGAGAAGCTATTAGATGTAACATAGTTCATCTCCCTTATTGTGTACATAACAAAATTTAGGACCATGGCTGGGGATGTAGCTTAGTGGTAGAGTACATACCTAACATAACTGAGGTCCTAGGTCCAATCCCCAACATAGAAAGAACAGACACATTAGGACCCGAGATGGGAAAGAGCTTGTCTAAGGACACACAGCTAGTCAGCTAGTTGGTAGTTGTATTCTGTTCATTTCACAGTGTCACCTCTTCTATATGAATGTTTTGCACTTCTCTTTTGAATTTTAGAATCTTTATAATGAGAGATGAAATAGATTCAGACTGTATTTTTGAGATATATAGAATTCTTTAGAGTTTCTCTGTGATCATCTCTTTTCTATGTCCATCTTACCATTAGTATTTCTCATCTGGTTGCTCATTTCATCATGTTTTCTGTACTTAAAAACATTATTTAAGTACATCTTGAAATCCTGGTAAGTATCAGAAAATTATCTAAGCAGAGTTATGGATAAGAATGTGCTCTCTGGCTTAATTACTTTCCTTGTTGCTGGGACAAAATATTCAACCATCACAACTTAAGGAAGGAGATGTTTATTTTGGCTGACAATTTGTAGAGTTTCAGTCCACAGTTGGCTGGCTCCAAGGCATGGTGGCATGGCAGAGGAGCATAGTGGAGAAGAGCTGCTTATGGCATGGCAAACAGGGAGCAGAGAGAGTCAAGGGAGGAACTGAGAAGGGAGATTTACCCTCCCAGGTCATAGCCAGACAGACTCTCCTCTCCTGATCAGCCCTCACATTCTAACAGAAATTTGATTTATAATCTAGTCACCTTCCAAAGGTTCCAGCTATGATCTCATGAGGCTTCAGGGTGGGGGGGGCATTTAGATCTAAACCATAGCACTCTATGTACTACTGGAGATTCTGTTACCCTTTCTAATGACTGAAACTGAACTGGAAAAATCAGACTAGACAGAGCTATCTGGGCTAGCCTGGAAAATAATTTCCTTTTCTCAATTTTATTCCTTTCCCTTCTTTCCTTTCCTCTACCCGTTCCCCTTCCTCTTCCCCTTTGGACCTTTTCTTCCTATTTCACATTATCTATTATACATTTTGATCCTTATTTACACTTTCAGTTTCTCACACCAGAGAAACTACTCGGTATTTACAAGTGTGTGTCCTATTTATTTCACTGAAGAGTATGGCCTCAATGTGCATCCATTTAGCTTTATATGTCTCTAGTTTCTCATTCTTTTTTTTCATTAACTTTATTGGTACATTTTAGGTATATAATACAGTTACATTCATCATTGGGATCTTGTACCTTTACATATTGTATCTTGGTTCTTATTTTTTCCCCATTCCCCTGCCCATACTTCCCTATTTACAAATACTTTGTTTCTATCTTTTTCCTTTTCTCATATTTTTTCTTTTCCCTTCTTTCCTTTACTCTACCCCTCCCAGTTCCCCTACTGCTTTAGACCTTTTCTTCCTATTTCACAATATCAATTATACATTTTGATCCTTATTTACACTTTTAGTTTTTCACACCAGAGATCTAGTTTCTCATTCTTTATGGCTGAGTACTACTCCATTTTATGTAAAAAAAAACAAACCACATCTTCTTTATCTAGTCTCCAGTTGATGGGCAATTGGGCTGTTTCCAGACTTTAGCTATTACTAACTGTGCCTCTATAAATATAGGTGCACATATATCACCGTGGTATGATTCTTTTAATTCTTTTGGGAAGGTACCCAGCAGGGCAATAACTGGGTTAAATGGATCCTCTACCAGCTGTTCCTCAGACAAAGGTCTGCAATCTAGAATATATAAAGGACTTAAAAAAATCAGACCCCCCAAATTCAAAGACCCAATTCAAAAATTGGCATCTGAAATGAACAAACATTTCTCAAAGAAGTAGAAACAGCAAATAAACATATGAAAAAATGTTCAACATCACTTGTCACCTGAGAGATGCAAATGAAAATAACAAATGCTGGCGGGGATGTGGGGAAAAAGGAACACTTCTGCATTGTTGGTGGGAGTGTAGACTGGTGGAAGCACTGAGTTAATTTTAATGTTTGAGTTCAATAACTTTAGGCTGAATTATCTTTTGATTTTCTCTGAATGGTTCTAATTTCTTATTACTATCTATCCTGTTAATTGTATTTTAAAAGGCTATTAAATTAGTTTTTGTGTGGTACTGGAGATTGAACCTAGGGTCTTTGCACTGAGCTACATCCTCAGCCCTTTTTAATTTTTTAAGTTTTAGGCAGGGTCTCACTAAGTCACCAATTCCCCCAGTCAGAGTGGTAGAGTGCTGGGATTACAAGTGTGTACCCAGGCAAATGGTATTAAATTCTTTTTAGAAATGTAATTATTAAAGCATAGGGCTAGAAAAATCTTGGAAGATAGTATAATCCCAAACTCCCCACTTTACAAATAAGGTAACCAGGGCCGGGGATTTAGCTCAGTGGTTTTGGTGCCTGCCTCGCAAGCGCAAGGTCCCGAGTTCGATCCCCGGTACCAAAAATAACCCCAAACAAAACAACAACAACAACAACAAAAATCAAATAAGGTAACCAAGTTTCAGAAAGGGAAAACTACTTACCAATATCACATAGTAGTTGATAACATTTACATATCCTTGAATGTGTGTTACATTCTATCCCACAAATATCCCCAGTGGCACCAAGTTACTTACCAAGTGGAATGTAAATTATAAATAAAAAATAACAGTGAATCAGAGGGCTATCAACATTTGTTTGTTTTTACTGGAGAAAGATTGTCACAAATAAAGCTGTCCTTGCTTATGTCAAGATTGAAAGTGGAAAGGTATGGGGGAAGGCACAAATCCATCTGGGAAGGAGGTATTCCTCTTCCAGCCTCTGGATTCTAGAACTCTGTGTTGTTACCCTGAGGTATACCAGTTCAAGCACCATCACTTTCTGCACTAAACACACACACACACACACACACACACACACACACAGTGTACATGAAAAAATCATGGTGCATTTTATCTCTCACTTTGGAAACAGGATGCTGCACAAAGGACAAGAAGGTGTAAGATAAGAGCAGCTGTGTAAAGGTGCAAATTTCCAATGATGAATGTCATTGTATTGTATACCTAAAGTGTACCAATGATTAAAATGAATAATTGATAATGCAAAATAGGAAGAAAAGGTCCAAAGGGGTAGGGGAAGTGGGAGGGGTAGGGGAAAGGAAAGAAGGGAAAGGAAAAATTATGAGAAATCAAAAAAAGGAAACAAAGTCTTTATAAATAGGAAAGGGTGGAGGGGGTGAAGGGAGGGCAGGGAATGGGGAAAAAATAAGAACTAAGATACATCATGAAAAGGTACAAGTTCCCAATGATAACTGTAAACGTATTGTATATCTAAAATGTACCAATAAATGAATTTAAGGGAAAAAAAGAGGAACTGTGAATCCATTTGATCTTCAAGTGCTAAAATGAATTCAACTATTTAATACTGCCATTTTAAAACATCATTTGAATTTTTTGAAGGGAGAGACCAAGGATACCATGACAAATAAAAGGTTTTTAAAAAATATTTTCAGTGACTTCAGTAGCTTTATTTTTCACTTTGTTTTTCTTTCATTCTTTTCTTTTTTGCAGTTCTGCTCTGTGTGTGTGTGTGTGATTGAACACAAGCCCTTACACATGCTAAACAAACACTCTACCACTGAGGAATATCCTCAGCCTGGATCACCTATTTTTAGGTAAGGTGACAAGAATCATCTATAAATGGTTCCTGGTAAGTTGAAGACAATACACCACCCAATGCAAAGTCCCATGAGTAAAACTATCACTGCTAGTGTAGCCAAAGAATCAATCTTGTTCCTACTGTAGGTCCAAGAGATGCTGAGCTAGCTATTACATCTAACTGGGAGCCTCATTTCTGCCATTTATAAACACCTTGGCCTTTCTTCTTAATTTCAGAGATAGAGCCAAAGACTTCCTAGCATGTATACTTAAAATAAGGGTACCCTCTCTCTATTCTAAGCAGTGAAGAATAGCATACTTCAACATTAATGAAGATCCGTGGATCTTTGGCGTAAACACTCTACTTCCTTTATTCTATTGGCTATATGAAAACCAAGTACAAACAGTTGCTGGAAGGCTGGGATTGTTATGAGTGTGGACATAATGTGAATTTCTTCCATATTTATTAAATATATATTTTATATGTTGAAGCAAACAGAAGTGAAAAACACATGCTCTCCTCTCAAGGCACATACAGTATAGCCTTGGAGAAGTAGGAGTGTACTTGGAAAAATAGGTATCTTTATTTGGAATGAGTCTTAGGTTGGCTCAAATATTTATTTTTGTATTTTGATTTCAAATTATTCTACTGGCATTGTCAGTTCTCAGGGTAGGTCTTCCAGATAATGGTTCAACTTGGATTTCTTTCATCAAGAAAAAATACGTTTGGTAAATATGCTCACATCCCAGAGGAAAGTGAATACATCTCTGATCACTCCACAAAGACAAGTGCAATTTCCAACTTCACTCTTCACTTTCTCTAAGTACACAGTTGCTAGCCAATCCATACCAAGTGATGAGACTACTATTTTAGATCCTACCTTACCCTCATCATACTCCTTTTACAGATAAGCTTGTAGAAGAGCCCAATAGTCACTCTCAAATTGATAGGCTGGTGGATGCATGGACCTTTTCACAACCAGATCTGTCACTGCCAAAGGTTAGAGGACCTAGGCATCTTCCACTAGTAAGTAAACTGCATTTTGGTATCTCTTTGCTTTCTATCTACTTATATGTAGATAGAAATACTTTATGATGAGTTTCACTGTTTACTTTCACAGTGCTATAGATTTTTTTATTCAACATAGGAAAGGAAAACCTCAATGATTCTACAAAAGCACCCAAGAGCCCAATGACATATTCTTATGTCCATGTCACTCTCATCCCCACTGGAAGCATTTTTCTCATATTACTTTAATTTTCTACATAGAAAAAAGGGAAAGTATAAGAGTACAAGATGCGAGCATCAGAAAAGAAAAAGGGTTGGAACCAAGAATAGGTGTGTTGTCATTCTAGTTAGAATTGTTCAGTAGGGTAGTGATCATCTATAATTTTCTATCTATTCTGAACCCCTGGAATTCATTAATGTCACCCATATCCAAGGCAGCAAAAAATCTTCAGAACACTAAGTCTGAAATAGCTCTCTGAGGTATCTTTGCTAGTATACAGCTCAAGCCAATCCAAAGCCATACAGATGGCATTCTGGGTCTCTGTGCTCACTAAAGTCTGCAGAACAAACATCCATTGCATGTGCAGTTCCAAAGGCCACATGCATTGAAAAGCAACAGTTGGTTCTGCATGATTCTTCCCACTCCTGGTAGCCAACCATAATAGGGAGGAATGTCTAGTGACCAGGCTTCTAGATGTTTACGTACTGATGAGCAAAACAAGCACTCTTCTTTCCTAGTGATCTTGGTTTTCTTAGGTTCTTTGACTATCTTCTCATCCATTGATAGTGCCAATTGTTAGAGCAACAGTGTTCTATAACTTCAGCATCTATATATCTTTTGTGTGCCAATATCTGGGCTCATTTAGAACATATAAATCGAACCCTCCAATACAGTAACCACTAGTCAGGTGTAGCTATTTAAATTTGAATATAAATTAATTAAATAAAAAACTCAGTCATACAAGTCACATTTCAAGTGTTCCATAGTCACATGTGGCTAGTGGTTACCATATTGGACAGAGAAGACAAAGAACAGTTCTGTTTTCACAGAAAGTTCTACTAGACAGCTCTGTTATTCTTACTCCCTATCTATCTAGTCATCTTTTTTATTGTACATACTGCCTAGGGTTTTATTTTATTTGTCTCAGAAGAAGAAGGTTATCATCATATTCCTCAATTCATCAGTTATCTCAGCTAAGCTTTATTGCCATTATTCAATTTTCTTGTTTTTTTCTATACTTTTTCATAAGTAACCATTTTAATGTGGAAAATGTATATATTTATGTGATCATTTAAAAGTGTATTGTTGTTTATGTATTTAAAGTTTATGTATAAATAACTTCATGTTATATAATTCTTTTAATATTCATTACAAGCCATATTTTAAAGACTCATTCATATTCTTATGTGGATATCTAATCTGCAGCATTATACTGTATGGTACATAACTAACACATTTTACCATTTACTTTTGTTATGATAGCTAGGATGCCTAGCCTAACACTTTATAGGATTCATCACAGAAAGTTTTGTAGCTTCACAGAAAATTTTAAAAGAAAATCCTAACTGAAAGTACTTGTTATTTGAGTATGTGACCTCACTTTTATTTTCAGGTATCACAGCTTCCTGGAATATAGATCCTTGTCCTGGTTTTCAAGATTCTAACTTACTAATATTACTTTTTATCATTGATCATTGGCCATCTTTGGCTTGGTTCTGGTTCTGTATGTGGTTTTTTCCCTAGTTTTAGTTTCAAATATGGTTTTCCCTTGGTCTTGGGCTCTGATTTCTTGGGCTCAGATTATTACTTCATGAAATCCCTTATCTCTTGTGCTTATTATGGACTCTTCACTTATTTTTTTTTGGCCTTGCTGTCAGTGTGACAGATAGCTTCCTGGCTAAAGTTTTTGCTGAGCAGTGAGTGTTAGGAACCTAATGGATACAGGGTTTCTACATTGACAACCAGAAATTTCCTGGGCCTAATAGGAGGCTTCATGTTCTCTGCCAGCCTGACACACCAGAGAAATAAGCTTTTAATCCAGTGCAGCATATTTCACTTATTGTACTGTTATCCAGTTCAAAGATGTTATAAAAAATCCCTAGAGAGATTTAAGATTTCAAAAACATCTTGAGTTTGAATTTCATTAAACTACTGCGGAAGGCTACCACAATAGAAGATGACTTTTTATGCACTTTATGTGTCAAACATTAAGCTAGTTAACTTCATGCCAAGTTAAAATGTTTATCTCCTGGAGGACAGGAGGATAGATGGGAAGGAGGAGTTGAGGGTATGTATTTTAAATAAAATCATCTGTCAGTGTTAATGATGTAACATTAAAAATTTAATCTACAGACATACAAAGAAGAAACTGAACAAGGAACATGAGATGTCATTAAGGCAGTAGAAAGGGAATGGATGTATGTTCTAGTCAACTTTGATAAGCAGTACAGACAAATTGGAATTCACTGAGAGGAAAAAGTCCAGAACAAGAAGACTCAACATTAATGTTCAACTAAGGGCAGAAAATTCAAGAAATGTGTTTTTTTTTTTCTTCAAATACACCTAGCACATAAGAGTGAAACTAAACTTACTTAGTTAAAGCACAGTGGGAAGTAACTTGTGATTGGAAGGTTGTAGTATTAATATGTACATCAACAAAAATTTTAGTCATAAAATGGGTCCTAGGGGAAGGGAATAGGGGAAAAGGTGAGCTCTCTGTCACCAGAAGCATTCAAGGAGAAGCTGGGCAACAATTTGGCAGTATTAAAGAATAGATTTAAGCATTTCATGGAAAGGCTGGATTGGATGACTTTAACTGTATGTAACAGCAAGAGAATCAGTTAGACAAATCTAAAACAAATCCAATGAGCTTTTAAAAAGACATTAAAAAATACAGCAAAGGTAGGAAAATTGGGTCCCATTCAAGCTACCCAGCCATGTGTATGAGGAAAAGAATGACAGAAGACATTCCCACACTCTTGACACTAAGTACAGCCTTGAATGTAGGCCCATAGCAACAAGGAGCATGGCCTTCCCATGGACTCAAGCTCTATTTGGGGTGCATGTTAATAAAAGACAGATTCTGTTAAAAAAACAAGGGGATTTTGGCTCTGGAAGAAAGCTATAGGTTCAAAAAAATCTCAAAGACAATCTATAATTTTTTTTCTCAGTGAAAATACTGATAGTTTTTCCAAAGCAGTAAAGATACAAATAAATTGGCCTAGGTAGATGAGAGTTCTTGCCTTTGGCACCCTTGCCCCACATCTTCCCATGATAAAAATGTATGTTTTCTCCAGGAAAGTTCTGCCACATTTCTTTAAAGCTCTGGGCAGAGTTTAAAATTAGATGAAACGACACTTCACTTGGCTGGATTTTATTGCCTGCAATACTCTTCAATTTCCTTTCTAGTCCCGACCCGATTACAATCAAGGTTTGCAGATGGCAAACAACATGCAATGAACCTGCCATAGAGCCAATTCAGTGCAAACATACCCTGCAAATTAAAATGAAAATCAAATGCCAACACTCTGAAAAGAAAGTAAAAGCCTCCTCAGAAATCATGAAGAGACAAATGTAGAGAGGAAAAAATAAAAGAAAGAAAGAAATCTGCTCTTAGCCTTAGCAATGCAGGCCAGCCTTGTAATATAAATGTTATCATCTCCTACATCTGCATACTCTATGCCTTTATCAAATGTTTATGTTTTAGCACATTTATAATAAGGATGTCTTAAACTTGATTCCATAAATTTTATTTTGTGGAACATGGCTGCTTTAGGTTTCCAAGACAACAAATGTACTTTGCCCCACCCATCCAGTAAATCACGGCTTCACAATCTCTAAGTCTTGAACCTATGTGTTGACAGGGCAGAGGAACTTTGTAGCCTAGGGAAGGGCTCCAGCATGAAGGTGGTGCTGGTGGTAGATAACATTAGAATTGTTTGGTTTGAAATCCTTTATTTCATAGCCCTATAAGTGTGGGCAGTGGAATCAAAGAACCCAGATCAACTTTAACAAGTAGCTATATGTTACTTTTATATATATTCTTTGAGTGCTTAGTACAGAGCTTAGTAAATATCAGTTTCGTTTCTTTTTCTCCTTTTATCTCTACAATTATTTCAGTTCCAAAGGCTAGTGGTACATGATATAATAATAGTGATATATAATAGCTAATATTTAAAGTAGTGTTATCTTCTTTTGAAGATAATTAAAAGTGGAAGAACAGAGAAAAAATTAGTATTGAATGAAGTCAGTAGGCTGGCTTCTATTCTCAGCTCAGCCACTTAGTAGCTATGCAATGCCGGGCTAATTGTTTAAATTTTCCACATTCTAGTTCTCTTATCTGTCAAATAAAAGTCACCTCAGAGTTGCTATGAGAGTTAAATTATATATTATATTATAAAAGCAGTACAGCACCTGGCTCATAGCTGGTCTAAAATGTAATTCTGAACTTTTCCCTCTCTACTACCAGGGTACCACTTAAAAAATTCCTGACATGACACTTAAATTGAGAGGCGAAATCTCCAAAAGATTATGGTTGTTCAGGGTTGGGGGAGGAACAGAAACCAATGTTCAAAGGAACTAAGCAAGGACTGGGGATATAGCTCAATGGTAGAGTCCTTGGCTAGCATGTTTAAGGCCTTAGCTTCATCCCTTGCTACTGAAAAAAAAAGCAACGGAGGTAGAGGAAAACTAAAATTATCCAAATGGGTCAATCTGATCCTTCCTAGTCTCTCCTGTTCATCTCTAAGACATTTTGTAGTGCCAAGTTCAATGGAAATGGGAAAGTTCCTACAGCTTATTTGGTGCCTGCAAAGAATTCCCGTGTGTGTGTGTGTGTGTGTGTGTGTGTGTGTGTGTGTGTTTTGAACCATGAAAGGATATAGTTTATGATAAACTGAAAATCCTTGCCCTCTCTTATGCAGCTAGGCTCCCCTATGCACCCACTCCATGCCTGCAGCCTGGATGGCTTTATGTAGCCATAGTATAATTCTACTTTTTATTCCTGTCTTCTAATCCTGCCCTACCAAGTGTATTCTGGAGACATATCTTGTCTTTCCCCTACATCTTGATAAGCTTGTGTTATCAAATGTAAGAGCTCAAGGCAGAATACAGATTCCATACAGGTGTTTAGTTGAATAAGGAGTAGAGAAGGGAGAGGAACTGGTTTCTGCCCCAGAAAGCTGATTACAAAAGCCTCTGCTGCCTTGTCCCTCCAGCTCCTCCTTAAGGAAAGAAAAAAACCTCAATTTCCATGACCTGCTCTGTTTAGCCTCTTTTATGCAATGACAGTTTCTATCTTGGTTGTTATCCCACCCAGCTATGTAAGGAGAAATCAAGCTTTGGTGTGGTGTCTCTAGAGTCATCTGTTCCTTGAACATGAAGGAAACAGGACTTTCTGAAAGAAAAAAAAAAGACATTAGTCATTAAAGCTTTCACTTCAAAATCCTGAATGTTTAAAGAATTCTTCAGGTATCCACGTCCCCATGTCTTTCAAATGCTTAGGCAGGTCCTTATTTAGATTTGAAAAAGATAGCTATTTCTTATTTCTTTTTTTTTTTTTTTTGTACGGGGGATTGAACTCGGGACCTTGCGCTTGTGAGGCAGGTGCGGCACCACTGAGCTAAATCCCCGGCCCAAGATAGCTATTTCTTGAGAGGATAGCTGGGGTGTGTGTGTAGGGAGGAGAAATCAAGCTACAATTACACTTTTTAACCAGAAAAAAATAAATCAGGTGGTGATGAAACCCCAGTAGATAACATAGATTAAAGCCTGCACTTTCTAAATCTGTTACTCAAATAAACACAGCTGCTAAAGATGAAGTACTACTTGCTGGCATGTATTTCTATAATAATTCTGCCATTAGTATTCAGATATGATGGGGGCATTCCTAAGATATGTACTCAAAAGGGCTTTCTCTAGAATTGGGGATGGATTTTACACTGATTCATCCACAAACTCACCTGGTTACATTTTATATTACAGTATAAGGGGATGGGATTAACGTTTATTGAGTGATACTCTACTAAGCATTTTAAATATATTTACTACTTTAATTCAAACAATAGTCTTATGAGATATTTATTATTATCGGCTTTAGCAGATAAGAAAATGAACTCAGAAAAAGTGAGTCATTCAGGTCCACTTAGCAGGAAGGAAATCAAGATTCAAATTCAGCGCTGAGTTACACTTGATTGGTCAATTCTTCAAGTGAATCACAAGAGTCAGGACAGTATACAAGAGAAATCCTGGACTAGGAGTCAGGGGCTCTGAGTTCAAGACATGGCTTTAGAATCTTGTATGTGACTGTAAAACAAAGGTGAAGATCTCTGCTTTTCCTACTTAACAACAATGTTGGAGGCTCAGATGAAAGAAATAATAGATGTAAGAGTGGTTAATAGTTCATCAGCTTCCTTGAAAAAATCAGACTTTGGGTGACTAGAGAAGTTATAGTCAGCTTTTAATAAATATTCTGTGGGCCATCAATTCTGCTGCTTGTTATGATACATAAGTACATTGCCATATTAACCTGAAACATTCTCGCTGAAGAAATAAGACGATAGCTTACCATAGGATATACTCTGTAGATCTTCGATACTTTTAGGTATCCAATTCTTGAATTAGCTGAGAATAAGATGAATGCAATGGCATTGCTGACCCTTTTCTCACTATATAACCAATTTCTTCTGAACTCTAGGGATCACTAGAGTCCAAAAGAAGCATACTCATTTAAAGGTCAATATACCAGTAAGAAGGCAGAAATATGGGGGCATTAGTCATAGGAGAGAAAGGTGCTGAAAAACGTCTCTTAACATCTGTCATTTTGGGGTGAAGGACGAAGAAAGAGAAAATCTGCACACTCATATTTTGATCTTTTCCCAGTTGTAGACAGTTTAATTAGCTCTCCTTACATACCTAGATAAAAATCTCATTATATATCTAGAGCAAATCAGTCCACTATTAGGCCAGCCTATAGACTACAGACAAGTAGCATCATTTTGACACCTATTAAAAGATTTGAGGAAGGTAGAAGGGAGATTGTCATTCTGACCCAAGTTGTTTTTATTCCACCCTTTCTGCTACATTCCTTACAGATTCTTTTCATCTTTGCTCTATTTTGCAATTTTCTTGTCCCAACCAGTTCTGGGCTTTCACCTCTTCTGCTCACAAAATATTTGAACATATTTATGAGTTTTAAAATCATTGTACCACTTTCAGATAGGGGATTTATATGTCTACCCTACCCCTCAATATGTCTGAATTAGTGGACTTTTCTTTGCCTGGATGCTGTGTATTGAAAAAGTGAAAGCTAGTATTATAAAGGCAAAGTCATAATATGATCCAATAAAGATAAAGAATCTTTATTGAGTCTATATAATAAAAGGCTCTTTGTCATTTGCAAACACATCACAGAATTGGTTTGTCATTTTGCTAATGGCTTGCTCACTACTGAGTTTGCTCTGCCAGAGAGGTCATCTTATGTTCTTGGAATATAGAGAAATGAGACTAAGGAGCCGGATTTTTCCAGTCAGTGGGTATGGAGAGCTGAAAATTTTTTAGGTGGATTAACATGACAAAGTTTGCTGTTACTTTTTGCCTGATTACAACCTGAGTACAATAGCTCAAAGATATCATCTGCTGACACTAACTAAAATCTTTGTAGCCAACCAAACAATTGTCACCAAGAAGCCATGGAATGACAAGGCAATATAGTGATTTGATTCCATTTCAGTGGCGTGGTTATAGTAGGCCCTGCTAAATTACTGTGAAGAATATTGTGACATCTTACTGCCAATGATCTCCAAACACTTGATTGTTGTTACTGACTTATTTGGTATTTTTATATGGTTTATTTATACAGATTTTGTATGATTTATTTATATTTACACTATTTACTTATTCATGTAATCATAAAAGTGATCACGAGTAAGGAAGCAAGATGTACATAGGACTTTACATGGAGAAGGCCTGGTGGCCTTTGTCTTCCTTTAGACCAAATCTTAGCCCCATTGAACAAAGAAGAAAACTTATCTAAGTAGAAGGGCACTTTCCTCCAAATTATGAGTATGCCATCATTTCTTCATGTACTGAAAATATTGTAAATGGAAAGTATTCATATGTCTGGTGTTGCATAAATAGGCTGCATAGATGGTGTTTGAAGGTGAGTGGCAATAAATAGCTTTTGCTATCAGTGCCTGACATATAGTATCTTTTATTCTTCCTTGAGCTTTTTCAGTGGAACTACACTACAGTCAAGGTCCATGGGGAAACGTAGAATTTGAAACAGTTAAATTAGTCACCCTTAGGAGTAGGATCATTTTATTTCTAGAGAGTAGTAGGGTTGCTTTTATTACAATGAATAAGGCATTTTTAAGGTTACAACTACAGTATTTCCCCAGGACAACTTACACACCCCACTTACTACCTATGACCCCTCCTCCAACATAATGTCAACCCAACTGCAGGCAGTCAAATAAACTGAAACCTTGGCTGCTATTTAAGCAGTTGGTAGTAGAACTGGCTTAAATTCTACACATTAGCAACTATGTACATAGCAAGCTGGGAGATATTTGCTTCCTTTAGATGAATAAAAGTTTGAGTTTTAACACTAAGCTAACTAGTCTCCTCATGATGTCTAATGATATGGGTATTAATATTTAGAAAATATCCAATGTTGGCTAGAGAGTTTATTTTGATTTTCATTTGACCCTTATAAGGCCTGTGAAGTAGGGAAGAATTAGCATTACTATTTTAGAAATGGAAAAAACTCTCAAAGAAAGCCTCTCAGAGAGTTTAAGGTAGTTGACAGATATTTTCAGAGAGGGAGAAGGTGTGTGTGTGTGTGTGTGTGTGTGTGTGTGTGTGTGTATGAAAGTGAATAGTACTTTCCTTAGTAACTAAGAACAAATTGCTATTTCAATATTTTTCTCTTGTTTTCCATGTAATTTGCCATTTATTTAGTCTTTCTGTGAAGGTGTTTTGCTCACTTTATCTTTGGGACTTCCTTAATTTCTTTTTCAGAAAGAACAGAAGCCTTCATTTTAATCCAGTCACACTAACATAGACGCTGAGTCCTCCAGCTCTGGGAAACCTGAAGAAGAACGATTCTTGCACATCTTTACTGGTGAAAAGAAGTCAGATGCAGAGGCCATTCCTGATTCAACTTTGGGAACTCATTACATTCTAAGCCTATAAACTAATAATTTAATAATAATAATTTGTTTATAGCAGGTAAACATACAAAAATCAGCTATAATGCTCAAATTTTGACTGACTGATTGATAAGGCATAATCTGACTTTCTGAACCCCATTGTTGATTGTCTTTTCTTCTTTGGCCAAATGCTGTTTTCAACAGTCTTTCTCCATGCCTATCAATCACCATATACCACAATGACATTTAACAAACAAGTTTTAATTTCATGTAATAAGTGCCTATCTCTATTTAATTCACCCTGTAGACTGCTTCTTAACACACTATTTTCTCATCAGCATTCTGGCTCAAGAACATCCAATGGGTCATCATTACCTACCAAATCAAATAGTTTTCTCTGCAAGATTTCAGTGACTTGCATAGTCTATCCCCACCATACATCAGCAGTCTTACCTGGCACCATGCATGGCACTGGGCACACCCCTTCTATCTTAGACAGACTTCTGCCCTTCCTCTTTTAACATAGGGAGAATCTCCCTGCCTTACCTCTCAACTTTTCCAAATATGGCCCAGCCCAAATTGATATCCATCTTTTCTTCATACTTTTTGCTTCATATCATTTAGCCCTTGATTCTAGAGTCTTTTATATTTTTTTCATTTGTTCAACAAAACCTTATTTTCTCTGTTTCTGAACCCACTCAAAATATGAGCTACTAGAAAGTAGGCTTTTAGGATTTTATGTCTACCACCATGCCACACCCCTAAGCACAGAATTAGGTATAAGCAAAGAATATTTAAATCCTTGTTGTTTAATTCCCCAAAAATATTTCTTTTGGGGAGTCTGGAACATAGAATTATAATTCAAAATGGCTAATGGAATGTAAATTCTGTTTCATCTAAGTTGGTTACATTTTACTAATTGTGTTTAACATAATTCCTCCATCAGAGCCAGTCTGCTTTAATTACTCCTGGGAATTCTTTCAGAAATTTCACCAAAATACCAAAGGAAAAAGAAATCTAACTCTATTCAAGTGATGTAATTGCTATTGAACTTTGTATCTAACACGGGTAAATGTTGGCTGTTTTTCTTTCCTGATATCAACTTTAATCAAAGTGTTCAAATGAACTGAATCTAAGCAAGCTTGGGGCTATAAATAGGTCTACTGCTATATACCACATGGTCTAATTGGATGCATGGTTCATGGATGTGATAAAATTTTATTCTTTTTGACATTTCTTGACAAAACCTATATTTTCGTAGCACTTTATAGGTTATAAAACATTTCACATCTGTTTTCAGTTTAATCTTTGGGACAAAACTATGAAGCAGACATTATCTCTCTTGCATGAGATGTGTAACAAACTCAGAGTCAGAGAAAATAAGAAATCTACCAGAACTGTAAAGCTAAGGAATGGTAGGAACAAGACATCCCAGGATATGAGGCAGCAAGAAAGCCCTCTTCAGATGTGAGCCCCTTGACTTTGGACTTCCCAGCCTCTAGAACTGTACAAAAATTATTTTTTTTATTATAAAAGGACATCCAATGGTATACAGATACTGAATAGAAAAGGAACAGCACAACAAAGTGGGGGTCATGGTGACTCAAGTGAACATCAATTCTGTGTTACATATTGTCAGAAGATACAAATATGAATGATAATCCTTACTCTCAAGGTACACAAATGTGTGAGAAATAAACATTTATACAAATAAAAGCCAGAAAACTGGTAGTTAAAAGAAAACTAAGCCCAAAATAAGGTCTTCAGACCGATTCTCTTTCCATTATTCCATATTGCCTGTCATAACTGTGTTGTAAGGAACCAGCTCCTGTTTACCATCTTCTCCCTTTAGTTTTCAGAGGTGGGCTTTTGCAATAGTTTTTCTGTTAACTTTAGTGAAATTTCACTATTCTTTGGAGAAAGAGTAAAACAATATTATTTGGAAAAGAACATTGAGAGAGAATTGAATTAAGAGGTTAATAGTGTGAACAGATGAGAACAAGAAGGTTTTATTTGTCTTTTTGTCCATTGCCAAATATGTGATTGATATCAAACAACAAACCATAAAAAGTATGTTTGGGTGAAGCTCAGAGAAAGGTAGGGGAGAAAAGTGAGGGAGGATAAAAGGGAAAGAGAACAGGGAGGAAGCTCTAGGTTTTGTATATGCAAAATTTATACTTAGATTTACTTTCTTACCAGGGTATAGTATAGCTCAATTAATGGAAGCCAATAGTTTTTCCATACTTGCTACTTTTGAGGAAAAGACAGGGACTGACTAAGCTGAAAATGAGCTAAGTCTTCACAATACAGGCAACCAATCAGATGACACAAGCATCTGAAGGCCTGTAGGCAAACTTAAGAGCCCTAAACCAAATGGTGACTGAATGACAATGCTTCTAGAGGATAAATCTAAAGTCTAAAAAGAATGGAACTAAGGGGTTAAGGACTCATGTTCTCTCTTAGAAGCTACATTTACTTTACATTTCTTTGATTTAGAGTGCCAGGAGAGAGGCCTCTAAGAGTTGGCAGCTTCTCCTAGGCTAGGTAGAAATACTCATTACCATGATAGCGAATTGTGAAACTTTCAAACTTATAAAACCACACGTTCCTCCTAGCTAAGGTTTGGAAATTTGGTGAGCAACATTTTATGCTACTGAGCAAGTTAGAATGTTTTTTTAAAAAAATACACTTCATATTCAGAGTTCACCAAACCAGGAAGCAGGAGGTTCAGGGGCATGGATACCCATCATTATTTCTAACAACTTCTGATCTGTTAGCAGACCAGAAAGCCCTAAGTCCTCCCTTTTATATACCAACCCCCCCTTATAAGATCTCTGTATAGGTCCTTATTTCCTCCCATATCCAAGCTCGAAATTTCTGCATGGTTTCAAGAATTGCCCTGTCCTTGCTACCCTGATTATTAGGCTTGGCCCCATTACTCCACAGATTACCCTTCTCCCATGCTTTCACTTTACCCTTCTTACATCCAAGTTTGTTTGGAACACCCTTCCTTTCACACTTTACCTAGTGAAATTATATTCACCTATCAAGGTCTGCCTCCTCCTTAAACCCTTTCTTGTCTATTGGAGACTTAACTGTGTTCTTTCCTTTAAAAGAGTAGGTGTGATATGGCCAGGATAAGGGAGGCAGTGTGGTGGAGAATTTAAAATAGTAGCACAGAGGGCTGGGGGTTTAGCTCAGTGGTTCCGCCTCCTGCCTTGCAAGCGCAAGGTTCCGGGTTCGATCCCTGGTACAAATAAATAAATAAATAAATAAATAGTAGCACAAGATTAGGAGAAAATTAGAATTCAAGGTTCAAGTCTGCCAGTAGTTAGAGTAAATGAATAGCAATGTTGTCTAAACTTTGAGCATTTGTTTACTTTCTACTGTTTCTTTTCAATTATTATTTGTCTGCTATATGTTAGTTGTTGATGAGTCCTATCAGATCTTCATATTGAGAACTTAGTCTAATATATGAAATATTTATATAAATAAATGAATTTGAAAATAGAAAAAGTGAGTAAATACCAGAGAGCACCATAGAAAGGTTCTCAAGAAATTAAGAGGAAGTTAAAATTAATTGCTCTTGTGCTCGTTGCAGCAACACATATACTAAAATTAATCACTTTTAAAAATTGCATTTTACTTAGGAGCACAAACAAAAGTATTGTAAGGATACATTAATATATGGAAAAATGTTAGAAAGGTACAAAATGTGGGACAAATGCAGGGACTAATATCTGAACTGTGGTGAGTTTAGGAGAAGCTAGTCTAAGGAAAGATAAAGTAAGTACAGGAATAATTCAATACTTTAATTCTTTAGGCACTACCTGCCAGACACCTTACTTCAAAAGGCACAACGAAGTTGGGCATGGTGGCACATACTTGTAATCCCAGCACTCTAGGAGGCTGAGGCAAGAAGATCGCAAATTCAAAGTCAGCCTGAGCAATTTAGTGATTGAGTGAAACTCTGTTTTAAAATAAAAATTAGAAAACAGCTGGGGATATACCTTGGTGGAAAGATCCTGGGTTCAATCCCCAGTACCACAAAACAAATAAAAAAGCAATGAGTTCCCTTAATGGTGGGCCTTCCTCCTAATCGTTGTTTGTTTCTTCTGGCACATCAAAAAGCCTACACTACATTGTATATGGAAACTTTCTAGGGCCATCTAAAGTCTCAGATTGGGCTCTATTAGGTCTGGCAGCAGAGAGCCAATTTTAGGAGAACCACCAACATGGTTGCAAAATAAAAGGCAAAAGAATATACCATCAAGACAAATAAGCCAGTTAGAGATAATATGTAGAATACAGGTAACTACTTCAGATCCCACTCTTGGGATGGGAGAGGGCTACAGCAGCCACAGGGGTATAAAGGAGAGGAGGAGCCTGACAGCAGCTAAAATATTCTTAACATCTACTTCCCTATTAAAGCTCCATCAGGATGCTTGTCAATCTGTAAGATAAATCCTCCTAAGCTGTTTGCCAATCTATTGTCTGCCATTACCACCTGAGTTCAGATACTGAACTCAAGCTATCTCTTAATATTTCCAGTTATTGCCCCACTGCTCCCGGCCCAGAGGAAGAGGTTTCTGAGCCACTGTCTCACTGCTCCCGGCCCAGAGGAAGGGGCTTCTGAGACACCATCCCACTGCTCCTGGCCCAGAGGAAGGGGCTTCTGGGCCAGCATCCAGCCCGCTGCTCCCGGCCCAGAGGAAGGGGCTTCCTGGCCACCAACCGTCCCGCAACTCCCAGCCCAGAGGAAAGGGCTTTTGGGTTGCCATCCATCCCGCCGATCCTGGCCCAGAGGAAGGGGTTTCTGAGCTGCTGTCCCAGGTCTCCCAGCTCAGAGGAGTTGAGGTGCACGGGCACCAACAGCACCATGCCCCCCCCAACCCTGGTCGAAATGAGAAGGCATGTAAATAAGCCTTAAAACCAGACTTCCAGATCACCTACAGTAACCCCAAAGAGAAATGAGATGGAACACTCTGATACTCAACCACCTGGACTCCCTGAACTGGCAACAAAAGAGGATCTGGAAAAAATGAAATCACAAATAAATTCTCAGATAACAGCAGAGACTGTGCTCGTAGTGCAAGATATGATTAATAAATCTAAAGAGTCCTCCAAGTGCAACCAGCCAGGTAAGACAAGCAGCTTGAAGCTCTGCGGCCATCCCGGGCCCTGCCCACGCCACAGTGAGGTACCGGCGCCTCCAAGGCCCAGTACCCACCCCCTGTCCCCCGCCCCTCACTTCTGGCCTTCTGGCTTTTCTGCTACCTGGTCCCGCACTACAGAAGCACAGGAGATTATAAAGACCCTTGTCCTGAGCACCACAAGATAGAGCAGAAGTTAGTAACAGAAAGAGGGCTTCTTAGGCTCCTCGAAGAAAACTGAAGATCAGCAGAAAAGTAAAGAGAATCTCTACAATAAAGGCACATCAGACTACTGTACTTGGTCTGCTGCTGCCTTGCTGAGACTCATTGACTCGTATATGCACACGGATTCCTATGTTGCCTACTGTGACAGCAAAGACATACCTTGAAGGAGGCCCATAACTTTTATTGCTATTTGCAAAAAAGAAAAAAAATTTTTTTTCTTCTCTCTTATTTTTAATTCCTAATTTTTACTTTATTTACTCTTCAAATTTTTGTTTCTTTCTTTTCTTTGTTTTATCTTTTCTTTTTCTCTCTCTCTCACTCATTCTCTCACTGCCCCACATTGCTCCTCATCTCCTCATTTGTTTCTTCACTGAATTCGGATTTCAACCTTATTGTTCTTTTCTTCTCTTTTTCCTTATCATTAGGTTTAAAGGAAAGTAAATTCAGTATCTAGCCTCCCTGTTACTGTTAGGTGATTCTATTCACATCTTTGTTCTTTCATTCTGCCTTTTTCTCTTGCCTTTAACAACTTCTTAGAGTTTGTGTGATCTTTGTGTCTTCTGGCCTCACCGCTAATCTTACCTGTTCTTTCTACCGGTCCCTCCTTCCCCAACTCCTTTTAACTCCCCACCCCGAAGGAAAAGATGCTATACTGAAGAGTTTATTCATTTTAAACTTATGTTGGGTTGGTCCTTGGTTTTAATTTAACTCACAGAGTTAAATGTGATAAATTAATAACTGCCACAAACTGTCATTTTCTAAGCTGTGCTTTATGCTATGGTATTGCTGACTATGTCATTTGGGCTAACATGTTGTGATTCATCTAATTAGTTTTCCTTCCTGGTATAAGGAAAATAAAATAAGGGTCATTAGAGTCTCAAAGCCCAAACATAAGCTATATCGGGAAGACACCTCTAAAAGCAATCATTCCACAAGGGTTTTAAACACAAGCAACAAAGATACCTACATTAAGCAATTCTGAAATATCAACCAAGGAATTAAACTAAGGACAGTACCAAAAACAAAAACGAGAAGACACTTAAGCAAGGCACAAACTCAGGCATCCATGCCACAAAAAGGAAATTCTGGGGGAAATGAGGTGGAAAAGTCTGATAAGCAACCACGTGGACACCGTGAACTGATAGGCCAGGAAATAACAAAGCAGATGCATGAGGCTCTAAAAAAATTCAAAAGAGAAATAATCTCCCAGATAAATACAGACATGGTGAGCAGAGTGAAAGACATGATTAGAAGCTCTAGAGCAGAAACAGAAAACAAAATAGATGAGATCAGAAACATGCTGGAAGCCATGAATGCCTAGCATAAGAAAGAAATGGAAACCATGAAACAGATTCAAACAGATATTCAGGAGATTAAAAACTCCATTGAAAGCATGTAGAGCAGACTAAGAGAATCTGAAGACAGAATATCAGATATAGAAGACAGGATTGTGCTTAAGGACCATGAAAACAGAGATTTCTTAAAGATAGTAAGAGACCATGAGAAATCAATTCAACAGCTGCTTGATGATGCAAAGAAGAATAACATAGGACTGATAGGACTCCATGAAAAAACAGGAGAAAGTACAAGTGACTTAAAAAAACTGTTCACAGAAGTAATAGGAGAAAACTTCCCAGACAGAGGTGGAGAATTGGACATACAGATAAGTCAGGTTTATAGAACTCCAACCAGCCATGACCAAAAAAAATCTACACCTAGACATATAATAGCCAAGACCCCAGAAACCCAACAGAAGAACAAAATCCTACAGGCAGTTAGAGAAAAGAAACAAATCACCTACAAAGGAAAGCCCATCAGAATCACAGCAGA
>NW_004624836.1:5995599-6011191 GCF_000247695.1 Heterocephalus glaber | reverse complement strand
AATGATGAATGTCATTATATTGCATACCTAAAATGTACCAATGATTAGAATGAATAATTGATAATGCAAAATAGGAAGAAAAGTTCCAAAGGGGTAGGAGTAGTGGGAGGGGCAGGGAAAAGGAAAAAAGGAAAAGGAAAAATGATGAGAAATGGAAAAAATGGAAATAAAGTCTTTGTAAATAGGGATGGATGGAGGGGGTGAAGGGAGGGCTTGGAATGGGGAAAAATTAAGAACCAAGACGCATCTTGTTAAGGTACAAGTTCCCAATGAGAAATGTAATTGTGTTGTATACCTAAAATGTACCAATAAAAGAATTTAAGAAAAAAATGTAAAATTAGTCCCAAACAATAGTTTTTTTAGAAAAAGTAAACAACATAGGACATATAAAATATATTCATATGCACAAACATGAAAATGTTAATATAAACACAGTAGTTTAAATGGATATATGCCAGATTTCTCCTTATCACACATTAGGGAATAAGAGCAGTCTTCTGAAGTCAGGGTCTCACCATTACCTGATAAGATGAGCTTGAGCAATTCCTTATTTTAAACTCTGGGCTTGAATTTTCCATCTGTACAATGAGGGGTTGGGTTAAATGATCTCCAAACAACCTTTCAGCTCTACTCAGGCTAGGCTCTTTTTTGCTGTGTGGAAGGCAGGAACAGAACCCCAAATCTTACATTAGGTTTGGTTAACAAAACCAGCTGCTTTCCCACCACAATATTAAAAATATAAAGTCTGTGAGTTTGAATCACCAGCAAGCTAGCGAAATGGGTTCAGTAAGAAGCAGAATTTAACTGTGCATAAGCCTCCTTTCTGGGCAGTGTTCTATATTCTCTAGGAAATGAGGGCACTGTAAATGCCAAACTATAGGTGGGATTTAAGAAGGGAAAACCAACCTAAACTTGTATTTCCATAGTTAAGAGATATGTTGCTTCTTGCCAAGACATGGCTGTCCAACTGTGCTGGCTAAGTAAAAACACATTGCTAGCAAGTCCAAGTGCCTTCAAAATGCTACTCTTTCTGTTTACCAAATGAAAAGAGGTGATATTCAATAACAAGTAATGTTGACCTTCCAGGGAAAAGTTGGACCCTTTGGGGGACTATATGTTATTACTCTCTATATGTTATTACTAAACGTTATTACTCTCTACTCTTGAAGGTCTTTGGTCAGGCCAAGCTCTTCAAGAAAACAACACTTGACTTTTTTAGGTTCACTGACATTCTTTCAATAGCTTAACAATAAAGAGATGATTGACAAAGTTGTGCACCATCACTTTCAAAGATAGTGACTGTGTGTGACAAATATGTATACTCACACACAGTAAATCAACATCAAAATTAAAGGGCCAGAAAACCATCTTGTAGAAGATTTAAACTACCAAAGGTCTTCTAGCCTATTCTAGTTGCCTGTAGCCTAAAATAAGATTAAAATAATAGAGGTGGAAAATCAACCAAAAATTCAACTGAGACTTTCAAATAGTATCAGCCTGCAAGAAAATTAAGGAGGGCCTTACTCAAAGGTACAAGGATATCAGTGCCACCACAACATATAGCTGTGTTTAAATCCAATAACTGGTATTATATTTTCAATCAGAACTTTCAACAAGCCTATCAGTGTAATAGACAAACTGGTAGACTTTGGCTTTTCCTTGAAGTTCATAGCTTTGAAGCCAAAGGGTCTTTTTGCAGATGTTGATTCTTAAGGCAGAATCTTGATTTCATTTTGCACTTAGATAATTTTAATAAAGAACATTTAGATCTAACTTATAATTTCTATTAGCAGATATTTTTTGTTTAACTTTTCCAGTACATTTCTTTCAGTACAGAAGCTTCAATTAGGGGGCAATAGAATGTAGGATTTTTTTTCTACATATAGATTTTTACTTGATTCCTTTTTTCTACATTTTTTGCTAGTTCATCTTCTTTACACAGAGTAATGAGTTTAATTTCGGCAGATTTGTACATATACTTAGCATACTTTAGTCATTTTCTTCTCATTATCACCTTTGCCCCACCCTTCATATATATATATATATATATATATATATATATATATATATGACAATGCAGATAATGTATTTTGATCATATTCATCCCCCCATTACCCACCCTTATCCTCTCATTTACTTTCCCTTTATTCTTTCTGTTGTCTAAATAGTCTCCCATTTTCTTGTCAACTATTTAGATTCCACATATTAGGCCAAGCATGCAGTACAGTGGACCCTTGGCTTACAAATTCAATTTGTAAGAGCTGATTGTAACTCAAGTTGGTCAGTTGAAGGCTCAGGCTCCTCTACACAGCTTTCAAAGTCCTCTCCTGTATTCAGGCAGATCTTAGTGTCCTTAGACATGGGCCCAAGATTTCTCAGTTAACCCCACACAGGAAAGGATATTGTAATGTTCCTTCCAGAACACTTAGTAAGGATTAAATCTGATTAAATCTAAGACCATCAGGAAGCACAAGCAGCAGCCATTTGGGTCATAACTCAAGACTGTTCACAAGTTAAAACTAAAGTTCTGGTCATAACCCAAGTTCTTCATGTGTCAGGCCAGTCATAACTTGAGGGTCCATTGTATTTGTTTTTCTGAGTCTGGCTTATTTTGCTCAATATAATGATTTCCAGATACATCAAATTTTTCAAATAACAATTTTTTTCATGGTTGAATCATACTCCATTATGCATAATATCACATTATCTTTATCCATTCATTTGTTGATGGGCACCTAGGCTGGTTCCATAACTTGACTATTACATATTGTGCCAAAATAAACATGGTAGGCAAGTATCCCCATAGTACACTGATTTTAGTTCCTTTGGGTATATACCAGGGAATGGTATACCCGAATCAACTGGTATCTCTATTTTTAGTTTTTTGAGGTACCTCTAAACTGATTTCCACAGTGGCTGTACTATTTTTTCCTGTTTTTCATTTGTATTTTATTAGTACATGTTTGTAATTCATGCAGCCTACAATCATCTTAGCAAGTGATTGCATGTACACACCACAGCTTGTTTCTTTTTTAAAAATATCCTTCCCCTTCCCTCCCTCTCCTCTCCCCCCTCCTTCAATTCCCCCCATCCTGTTGTTCATTCTTGTTAATATTATTACTCTTAGTTCATGTTATGGCATAAAGTGTTTTCATTAAATGAGATTTTTAGGTTCCTGTACATGGCATATCATTATTCTACTTTTTTTCTCCATCTCCTCTTCCTCATCCCTCAGACTTTTTCCCTTGGACGACTTCCCTATTGAAAGAGATCCATCTATTAGTCCCTTTCTATCCACTCATTTTTATTCTCTTTGTTTGTACTTTGCCTCACTCAAATGAAAGATACCATATGGCATTTAAACTTGTATGTCTGGCTTATTTCACTGAACATTGTATTTTCCAGGCGCATCCATTTTCTTACAAATGTCTCAAATATGTCATTCTTTATAACAGAGTAGTAGTTCATTATATAAAGATATCACATTTTTTAAATCCAATAATCTGTTAATGGGTATACAGGGTGTTTCCAGGATTTAGTTATTGAGGGTTTTTTTGCTATAAACATTGGTATGCATGTATCACTACACCATGATGTCTTAAGCTCTTTGGGGAAGATACCTAGCAGAGGATTGCTGGGTCATATGAAATTTATAATGTCAGTTCTTTGACAAATCTCCATACTGATTTTCATAATGGTTGTACTAGTTTACATTCCCACCAACAATGAAGGAGGGTTCCTTTTTCACCAGTCTCACCAGGATTTATTATTATTTCATTTCTTGATGACTGTCATTCTTTCTGGAGTAAGATGGAATCTAAGTGTTGCTTTAATTTGCATTTCTTTAATGGCCAGAGATGTTTAGCATTTTTTCATGTATTTGTTGGCCATTTGTATTTCTTTCTCTGTGAAATATCTGTTCATTTCTCCTATTTCTTGAGTGGACCTTTAATTTTAGGCCACTTAGTATTTTTGAGTCCTTTGTATATTCTAGATATTAGTCCTCTGTCTGAGGAGTGAGTAGCTGCCAAAATTTTTTCTCATCCTGTAGTCTATCTTTTCACTCTAGTGGTTGATTCTTTTGCTGTGTAGAAGATTTTTAGTCTGATATAATCCCATTTATTAATTCTTATTGTTATTTCTTGTGCAATTGAGGCTCTGTTTAGAAAATCCTTTCCTACACTTCTGTCTTCAAGAGTTTTACTTATTTTATTTCCAATAGGTTCAATGTTTCTGTTTTAATGTTTACATCTCTGATCCATTTTGATTTTAATTTAATATATGGTGAGAGATGTGTCTAGTTTCAATCTTCTGCACATAGATGAATGGTTTCCCCAGCATCACTTGTTGAATAGGCTGTCTTTCCTCTAACATATGCTGTTGGCTGCTTTGTCAAAGATCAAAAAGCAGAATGTGTCTTGGGAAGTTTCTGTATCCTCAATTGTGTTCCATTAATCCATGTATTTGTTTTTGTTCCAGTACCATGCTGTTTTTATTACTATTGCTTTGTAATATAGCTTGAAGTCAGGAATTGCTATACCTCCTGCTTTGCTCTTGTAGCCCAAAATTGCTTTTGCTACTGTGGGTCTATTCTGGTTACATATGAATTTTGGGATTGTTTTTTCAATACCTGTAAAGTATGCTGTTAGTATTTTGATTGGGACTGCATTGAATGTGATTAACAGTTTTGGGAGTGTGACCATTTTGACAATATTGATTCTACCTATCCAGGAGCAGAGGACAACTTTCTATTTTCTGATATCCTCTTCAGTCTCCCTTTTCAGAGTACTGTAGTTCTCTTTGTATAAATATTTCACTTTCTTGGTTAGGATGACTTCCAGGTATTTCATTTTTCTTGAAGTACTCTGGTATTATTTTAATAATTTCCTTCTCCTTGCATTCATTGTTGGAGTATACAAATGCTAATTACTTTTGTGTGTTGATCTTGTATCCCTTATGTTGCTGAACTTGATTACTTATTCTAGGAGTTTTTTGGTGGAATTCTTTGGATTTTCTATGTAGAGTACTGTGTCATCTACAAATAATGACAATTTGAGTTCTTCTTTTCCTATGTATCCCTTTTATTTCCTTCTCTTGCTTGATTGCTCTGGCTAATGTTTCAAGTACTACGTTAAATACAACTGGTGGTAGTGGACATACTCATTTTGTTCCCAATTTTAGGGAGAATGCTTTCAGTTTTTCCCCATTTATTATGATGCTGGCTATAGGTTTGTCATATATAGCTTTTAGAATATTCAAGCATGGTCCTTCTATAGTTGTTTACTTTGGGGTTTTCATCATGAAGAGGTGTTGGATTTTGTCAAAAACTTTTCTGCATTTATTGATATGATCATGTGGATTTTACTTTGCTTCTGTATTACATTTATTGACTTAAATATGTTGAACCATCCTTGCATTTCTGAAATGTAACTTATTTTATTATGAAGTGTAATCTTTTTATAAGCTGCATTCTATTTGCAAATATCTTGTTAAGGATTTTTGCATCTGTGTTCATTAAGGAGATTAGCCTATCATTTTCTTTTTCAGTTGAGTCTTGATAAGCTTTTGGGATCAGGGTGACATTGGCTTCCACATGAGTTTGGCAGCACTCTATGCCTTTCAGTTTCTTTGAAGAGCTTGAGGAGTATTGATGATATTATATCCTTAATGGTTTTGTAGCATTCAGCAGTGAATCCATTAGATCCTGGGCTTTTTTTAGTTATTAGATTTTTTTATTACTGTGTTAATTTCATTGCTTATTACTGGGTTGTTGGGGGTTAGTTTTGATAGTTTGTGTATGTCTACAAATCTGACAATTTCTTTAAAAATTTACTAATTTGTTGCATTATAATTTTTCAAAGTTGTTACTATCTTCTAGATTTCCACAGTGTCTGTTGTGATTTTACCTTCTCTATTTCTAATTGCATTGATTGGAGTCCTCTCTCTCTCTCTCAGTGAGTCTGTGTAGGGGGCATACCTATTTTATTTATTCTTTCATAGAGCCAGCTCTAATTCATTGATTTTTCTTATTGTTTTTAGTCTCAATTTCATTGATTTCTTCTCTCAACTTCAAAATTTCATTTCTTAATTTTGGTTTGGGGCTGATTGATTTCAATGAACTTTTCTCTTAGAACTGTGTTTGTAATATCCCAGAGGTTTCAAAGAGTTGTATAGTCATTGTCATTAACTTCTAGAAATTTTAAAATTTTTTCTTTGATTTCGTCTATGACCTATTGGTTGTTTAGAAGTATATTATTAATTTTCCAGGAGCTTTTGTCTTTTCTGAAATATCTTCTGTCACTGATCTCTATTTTCATTGCACAGTGGTCTGATAGTATGCTTGGGGTACTTTCAGTTCTTTATATGTACTTAAACAGGTGTTGTGGACTAGTATGGGATCTATTTTGGAAAAAGTACCATGCACTGCTGAAAGGAATATACACTCTGTTGTAGAGGAGTGGAATACTCTGTAAATATCTATTCAGACCATATGTTCAAGGACATGGTTCAGCTCTGAAATTTCTTTATTGGATTTTTGTTTAGTTGATCTATCTCTTTGTGAAAGTGGGGTATTAAAATCCCTTACTATAATCATATTAGTGTTTATTTAATCTTTTAATATCAGCAGTTTTTGTCTTATGAAGATAGGTTCTCCAGTATTTGTTGCATATATATATCTATGAGTGATATCTCTTCTTGTTGTATTTTTCCTCTAACTATATGTAGTGACTTTATTTGTCCCTTCTGATCAGTTTTAGCTTGAAATTTATCATTTCTGGTATTCAAATTGCTATCCCTGATTATTTTCAGGGTCCTGGTGTATGAAATTTTGTTTTCCATCCTTTAATTTTTAGTCTATGAATATCTTTTTGGATTAAATGTGTCTCTTGAATGCAACAGATTGTTGAGTTCTGTTTTTTCATCTAGTCTGCCAGGCTGTGTCTTTTAATTAGAGAGTAGAGGCTGTTAACTTTGAGAGATATTACTGAGATGTGTTGGTTACTTACTATCTTTGCCATCTTTATCTGTTGGTGTAACCTCTGTTTTTCTTTTCCTGATATTTTTATTGCTGTTTATCCATTGACATCACTAATTTTCTCTGTGTTTTTAGCTGTGTCTGACTCATTGTTTTGTTGATAATATTCTTAAGTATTTTCTCTAGAGCTGGCTTGGCACTCATATATCTTCTGAGCTGGTCTTTTTCAAAGAAGTACTTTATTTCTTCAGCCATTTTTAAGGACAGCTTTTCTGGGTAAGTTAATCTGGTTTGTAAGTGATTTGCTCTTAAGGCTTGAAATTCTTCACTCCAATCTCTTCTGGCCTTTAGGATTTGGGTTAAGTCTTCTGTGATTCTAATTGGTTTGCCTTTATGTGTGATTTTTTTTGTTTTGTTTTGCTCTGGCTGCTTTTAAAATTTTGACTTTTGCTGGATATCTGGTAATTTAATAAGAATATGCCTTGGTGAACTTCTTTTTTCATCATATTTGCTTGGTGTTCTATAAGTGTTGCTTACTTGTATTTTAAACACTTATCTTATATTTGGTAAATGTTCTTCCGTGATTTCTGTAAGCAAGTTAGTGATTCCATCTGTGCTGTCTTCTAGTTTTTCTCTAACTCTGATTAGCCTTATATTGGTATTCTTATTATCTAGTAGTTTGTGGATAGTTTTCTCTTATTCTCTTATTTTCTTTTTGGCTTATTTGACATCTTTATCATAATTCATTATTTTATCCTCAGTATGAGACACTCTGTCTTTACATTGGTCATTTTGGCAGTATATGAATTCTATACAGATTTTTTTATTTCAGATATTTCTGCCTGACATTATTTTGAAGATGTCATATTCTTGTTAAATCTGTTATTCAAATTTTGAACTGTTTTGGTTAGCTCATACATTTTATTGCCTATTTCCATGAAATTCACCATGGGCATATTATAATGAAGTTGCTGTGAACATTTCGTCCATTTCCTTTTTGAGCTCATCGATTTTCTTCATACCTTCTAAGAACTTTTCATAGATTTCTGCTCCCTGGTATTTGTTTCCTTCTCCTTTTGTGACCTCTTTCTCTGTCTTTGGGGAGTTGAGGGGGTTGGAGATCTTCTATTTCTGTGCTTCCCCATTCTCCTATGTACATCTGTGTTTATTTGCTTATAAATAATATATATTTAATATGTATAATATTTTAAAAAATTATACATGGCACTCTGTTTTTTCCTCTCCTTTTTTGGGAGGGGTTACTGCAGGTTGGGGGCTAAAGAAGTGAGGAGAGTTTGTGGCTTATATGGAGATTTTTTTAGTAGGATGTTGCCTCCCCATGAGTAATTTTCAGATTTATATGTCAAGTGCTAGTATTTACTTCTTCTGTTATTTACTTTAAGTGATTTCAATGCTGTCCCTATGTTTTGCCAAAAGAATTACCTATATTTATAACAACATACACAGATTCAATGTTACAAAGCTTCTGTATCATAGTCCTTGCAGTTACTCTTTCCTATTTTGTCTATCTCTATGCACACTATGACAGTTTATTATTTTTGGTTGCTCTACAGTGAGGTAGTTAAGATGGGGTTTGAAGAATGAGAGGTGACTGGATGACTAGTATTAGACACTAAGGGGGAAGGTTTGAATAGTGGAAATAGTGGTAGATAAGAAGCAAAGTTTGATGTGGAGTCTGGTTTTATTGCAATACTTTTAGTTTAGTTGAAGGGTTAGTATTGAGAGTTTTCAGAGGATATTTTGTTGGGGCAAGAGTGAAATATGGGAGCAAAGGGGTTTACTGTGTGATGAAGGAAAGCTATGTGGTTGTCAGAACTTGCTGATAGGGAGGACAATAAGCTAGGTAAGATATGGAAAAGCCAAAGAAGGATCAAGGAATAATATTAGAGGAGATAGGAGTGACTGTAAAGAAGCAAAGTATAGAGAATTAAAAAAAAACTTAGGAGGTGTTTTTACTTTTTTGGAAAAAAATAAAGAAATATGTTAATAGTATTGCTTTGGGGGTTTGAGATGAAGAAACTAGGTAGATAGCTGAGACAAGAGAGATAACCTAGATACCTACTAAATCAGAGCCAATGAAAAAACAAATGCACAAAAGTAACAATGTAATAAACACAGAAAACCATAAAAGAACATAACATAACCCCGCATTACAAAATAAATCAAGAAACATACAAAAACTTAAATCAGTAAGATGTCCAATGGGAACACAGATTAAATATTCAAATAAGGCATTGCCTATGTGATTCTCAAGTAGCTTCTTTGCCAAAGAGTCTGAATGCTCACACCCTAGTAACACATCTGGCCAGGGATTTAGCTCAGTGGTTCAGCTGCCTGCCTCACAAGTGCAAGGTCCTGAGTTCGATCCCTGGTACCAAAACAAAACAAAAACAAAAACAACCTAGTAATACATCTGATCCCTCCATTGCAATATCGAAGTTAACTCAGACTCAGAACTATTTTCTGCCAGGTTGCAGACATTCTTGAATCTGCTCCAGTCCAAGTTCTTGGGAAAGGAACTCTTGCTGCTCTTCTTCCTGGTTGTGGTGGTGGATTTGGAACATAGGTTCACTGGTATTAAATTGTCAACTGAGTCAGGATTATTCATACGTAATCAAATCAGCTACAGTAGTAAAAGGCTAATCCACTACAATAGTATCTAACAGGGATAGTGGAGAAATAACATACCATCACACTGTGTTGTGTCTCCCTTTAGCCTAGAGAAAAACCCAAAGTTATAATGTAAGCATCATAACAAGCCAAGTCTTGAGCCACAGTTAATGTATACTAAATATGATGACTCTGTCTTCTCTACTGGAGCAAAACAGCATTAAATAGTTATTTTTAAGGGCCAGGGATTTGGCTCAGTGGCACTGCACCTGCCTTGCAAGTGCAAGGCCCTGAGTTCTATCCCTGGTATAAAAAATAAAAAGAGAGAGAGATCTTTCTTCTCATGATCACTAACCACAACAGTTATTTTTACAGAATCAGTTATCTAAATTCCAGGGGGTTGGGAACAGGTAATGCCAGAGGGGGAAAGAGAAGAAAACAAAGAAACAAGTATTTATAAGTCCTCTGCTCTATGATATGGGAAGGAAGAAATAGGAGTGGGTACAGGACTCTATTGATGGTAAAGATATGTTATATATTTAGAAGGACAGAACAGCAAAAACTGGGTGCAAAATTGGTAGTGAGAAATGGGGATGGAAAAGATTCTATGATTCATATAAATATTAGAGAAAAAAGGTAAAGGGAGACAAATCAAAATGGGGAGAGAAAAGAAAAGAAAAGCTGAGAATGAATAAAACACAGGCAAAAGAAGTCAGGTGAAGAGATATGGATAAGAGTAGGAGGGACATAAAGGGGCAAGGGAGAATTACCTTACCTCTATAAGCTATATTGGGAAGAAAGAAGAGAAGAGGAAGAGAAGGACACATACACAGATAATGTTATAAGAGAAAAATGGTAAAATATTGGAATAAAAAATGTGGGCGGAAATGAATAGAAGGAGGAAAACAGCAAGGAGTAAAAAAATAAAAATAAGTAAAATAAAAACTGAAAAATAATACAATCAAATAAAGAAGACTAAACAAAAGTTTTCTATTGTTTTGGACACATAGCTCTTTTCCTTGACCTAGGGTTAAGAAGCAGAGCTCAAACCAGGACATGTCTCTGTTTATTCTGCAAGTCTAAGGTGGCAATCTTCCCCCAGAATGGTACTGGTCTGAATTTAATCTTCTGCATGTGGATAGCCAGTTTTCCCGATACCATTTATTAAAGAGGTTATCTTTATTTCAGTATATATTTTTGGCCTCTTTATCAAAATCAAATATTTGAATGTGCTTGTGGTAGGTTCTGCATCCTCTATTTTTTTCCAATGAATCACGTTTGTTTTTTTGCCGCTACCATGGTATTTCTTCACTAGCTTTGTCACATAACTTCAAGTCTGGGACTATGATGCCTCATGCTTTGTTCTTGTTACCCAGGATTGCTTTTGCTAGTCACTTCAGGTTTCATATTAATGTGAGCACTGTTTTCCTCAGTTCCATGAAGAATGCTGCTGGTATTTTTATTGGGATTGCATTAAATCTGCATATCAATTTTTGGACAGTGGCCATTTTGAATACATTAGGCATTCCTATCCAGGGTCAGGAAATATCTTTCCATTTGCTTCTATATTTATTAGAGTTTCACCAATATTCCTCATTTTTGGTTGGATCAATATCTGAGTTTGAAATCAGGATAATTCTAGTGTTCAGGAATGACTTTGGGAATACTCTTTCCATTTCAATTTCACTAAAGAGCATAAGGAGTTTGGGTGTTAGATCTTACCCAGAGTTTTTATAGAATTTAACAATGAGTCCATCTGACACTGGGCTTCTATGACTGTGGTATTTTTTATTATTCCTTCAATTTCTTTGCCTCTTATTGTATTATGCAGAATATTAAAATATTTTGGTTCAGTTTTAGTGATATATATGTATCTAGGAATCTATCTATTTCCTCTGACTTCAACATTTTTTTTTTGGCATACAGGTTTCTGAAGTATTTGTTTATAATATTTTTTTATTTTGGCCCTGTCCACTGTGATTTCAACTTACTCATTTATAATTGTATTGACTTGGATATATTCTCTCCTGTTTTTGGTTAGACTGGCTAATGCTTTGTCTATTTTATTTACTTTCAAAGAACGAACTGTTTTGATTCATTCATTCTTTGTACTGTTTTTGTAATCTCAATATCACTGGTTTCTCTTCTGATCTTAATACGTTCCGTGTACTAACTTTGTGGCTGGATTTTTCCTATGTTTGTAGGATGCTGTGTGTATTGTTAGGTTATTTATTTGGGCTCGTTCTGTTTTTGTGACATGGGCATTCACAATCATAAGCTTCTCTCTTATGATTGCTTTCCTTGTCTCCCATAAGTTCTGGTAGATGTACTGGCATTATTGTTTAGTTGTAGAAACTATCTGACTTCTTCCTTAATTTCTTCTTTAATTCTTTGTTTATTTAAGAATGTAGGCTACCAGCAGGGCCTCAGCCTTTGCCCAACACAGAAACTGACATTCTAAGAAGTCCCCAAATACCTGGAAGAACCCAAATATCCCGGCAGAGTCAAGCCACACAAGATAGATTTGGGGTATACGGTGCCTTGCTTCATTCTCCCCCTTCCAAACAGAGGACATTGCAGCCTGGTAGCATTTTTCCCCAGCACACATCAGGGGCAAATGACCAAGGAGATGCTCTCTCCTTGACATGCCTTTTTGTTGTCAGACTGTGAGGGGATAACAAGTGACCTCTGTCTGTGTTGAGAGTCTTCAATATTGGACCTCGGCTCCCATCACACATAGTGAGAGAGGAGTATCAAACCAACAAAGATGCAGCAAAAGTGAATGAATCCAGAGGCCTCCAGGGAGAAGCACCAGTGAAGTGAAGTGAAGTGAAGTGGGAATGTTGTGTGCTTGAGCAGCTGCTGAGTGACTTTGGTTCAAGCATTACCAGTGTTCCCTGAAGAGAGGAGATATTATTTGAGGGAGGCTGCTGAACCTGGAACTCAGAGCAGCATGTGTTGACCATGTCTCAGAGCTCACAGTGTTGGAGTCCCATGGCTATTGGGTAAGGGAAGTCATAGGGATATCCAGGGTCATAGAACAGTGAGTGGCCTTCAGGCAAGGAATACCTAGAGTGTAGCTGGCTGAGGACTCAGGCCCAATTCTCATAGCAGGAAGTTGGGATCAAAGTGAAATTCTGTGGAGTTGAGAACTCCAGAGTGTGCATCCCACCCCAGTCCTATTGCAGAATTACTGGGGTTACCAAGCACAGATCCTTTTCTCCCTTTTAGTTTTCTCCATTTATGTCTTATTTATTTTTACTCTTTATACAATTTCTTTTGAGTTTTGCCCTATTTTTCTTTTATTCTCTATTTTTCTCCAGTTTTTTCTCTTACATCTACATAATTGTATAAACATCCTTCTACTCCAAAATAAGATCCTTTGTACCATTACTCTCTCCTTTTTCAAGTATCATGGAGCTTAAGATTTCAGTTTTCCTCTTGCATTCCTCCATTCACAAATCCTGTATCTTAATTTTCTGATAGTTAATTCTGTAAAATTAGTGTTGAAAGTTTTTCTACATTAGCAGAGATATAGCTGTCATATTTAGTACATATTAGGCATAAGTCAATACCTCAGTTGTCTTAATATTTACACCATAATTGCATTTTTTTCTCTAAGATTAAGGGTGGTACATAATTTCTTCTAATGGTATTTACTATCTAGTTCATTTTGGATGATACTATTGTAGCTAATTTGCTTGATATTAACAGAGTTACATAATTGTCAACAATTCTCTGTAAGCCAATACTCAGATAATCACTGTGACTTTAACAATATTAAAGTACATTCTCAGAGAACTTGCTTGCTGGGCTAATTAACTGCATCCTTTTCTCCTTAATTAACCAAGGTGGGTAGATCTTGGAGCTGTGGCAAAGAATTATAGTAAGCTATGCCTAAACTGCATTGCTGAAAAGCAACAAAAGAGATTCCTCTATTAGTAACAAATTCTTTAAACTATAAACATTCACAAACCATGGAACAAAACAAAATAAATAAAGAAAAACCAATAAAAATATAAGAAGGCAAGACAACAAAATGCCTGCCAAAACTCCTCTGAAGCCAATCTAGGGGGCACCAAGAGGCAGAATAGCATAAGCTCCATACAAATTAGTCAAAAGGATAACAGAAGAGGTTAGAAAACAGCTAAAAGCAGTACTTAGCAGGATTAGAGAAGATATGACTCAACAGACAATAGAAATAATAAGCAAAAAGATGCATAAACTTTCAGAAGACACTAATAAAAAGCTAGATGAGCTAAACAAAAGGATGAGAAAAATGAATGATCAGTTTACCAAAGAATTAGAGCCTATTAAAAAGTTTCAATCAGAAATCCAGGATATTATGAATCATATTGAAAGCAGGAGCAGCAGAACCAACCAATGTGTGGACAGAATTCCAGAACTGGAAGAAAATGATGCCTTCAAAGACCAACTACTCAAAGGCATCTTAAAAATATCAAAAGAATATGAAAATGGAGCATAAAATTGCTATATGATGCAAAGAAGACTAATATAAGAATAATTGGAATAAGTGAAAAATCAGAAGAGAATATAAATGCTATCAAAAACCTATCACAGAAGCAATGGCAAAAATATTCCCCAAAATAAGGAAAGAAAATACATAAAGGTAAGGGAGACATATAAAGTCCCAAACAGCAATGACCATAAGAGAACCTTTCCATGTCATATTACTATAGTCAAGGTATCAGAAGTCTGTCACAAGGAAAAAATCTTAAAAGTTGTTAGAGAAGACAACAAATCACATATAAAGGTAAAACCATTAGAATTACAGCAGATTTTGTAACAAATATTTTTTTTTGTAACAAATCTTAAAGGCCACAGGGTTTGGAATGAAGTATTTTATGGCCTAAATGATAACAAATGCCAACTCTCACTTAGGTATCCTGCAAAATATTCCTTTAAAGTGGACAGAGAAAAATGTATTCCCATCACAAGCAACACATCAAAAAATTCATGACCATGAAACTAGAACTATAAAAATTTTTCAAGGATATCCTAGAAAGAGGCAATGAAGCAAACAATGTTAATAAGCAAAAAGGATCAATATAACTGGTGAGGTGAGCAGCTAAGTAGAAGAGAAAAAAAATAATGTAACTGACAATGGGAAAATAATGCAATGACAGGAATAAGGCAATAACAATCAATAATAACTCCCAATGTGTATAGTGTTAATTTTTCAACCAAAAGACACAGACTGGAAGAATGGATCAAGAAACAAAACCTAACAATATGTAGGATACAAGGCATGCCCTACCGAGGTCCCGAGTTGCACGGAAGAAGCCAAATCACCCCGCTGCAGACAGGCAGGTCTGTGCATGCCCTACCGAGGTCCCGAGTCACCCGGAAGACACCGAAGTCCCAAGTCACACGGAAGATGCCAAATCACCCCGCTGGAGACAGGCAGGTCTGGCCACGCCCTACTGAGGTCCTGAGTTGCACAGAACACGCCAAATCAGCCTGCTGCAGACAGGCAGGTCTGTGCACCCACTACCGAGGTCCCGAGTTCTGTGGAGGACAGCGATTCACTCCGCTGCAGACAGGCAGCCACCTGGTTCTACACTACAAAGATGCAGAGGACACGAGAACACCAGACCAAGGTACTGAGTCCTGCTGCTCCCGGCCCAGAGGTAGGGGCTTCTGAGCTGCCGTCCCACTGCTCCTGGTCCAGAGGAAGGGGCTTCCTGGTCACCATCCCTCCCACTGCTCCCAGCCCAGAGGAAAGGGCTTTTGGGGCATCTTCTGTCCTGCTGCTCCTGGTCCAGAGGAAGGGGCTTCTCGGCCACCATCCCTCCCACTGCTACCAGCCCACAGAAAAGGACTTTTGGGTCACCATCCCTACCGCTGCTCCTGGCCCCTGTCCCACCTCACCCAGCTCAGAGGAGGTAATCCGTGCAGGCGCTAACAGCCCCCCGCCCCAGTCGAAATGAGAAAACATGTAAATAAGTCTCAAAACCAGACTTC
>NW_004624836.1:5966032-5979116 GCF_000247695.1 Heterocephalus glaber | reverse complement strand
ATATGGAGATTTGCTAGGTAGGTTTACAAGATCAGATTGGAAGAGTCCATAGTGTCCATCTGCATACTGAAAAGTCAGAGGATGGCATAGCTGTTTATCCCCAAAAATGGAAGCTGGAGAGCAAGAGGAATCAAGGATGAAGCACCCGTCCAACATTAAAGGCCTGGAAACTCACCAGCGGGTTGCCAATATGAGTCTGCATTGGAAGGCTGAAGAAACTGGAAGCCAGTGTCCAAAGGCAACAGCAAAGATTGGAGTCTTCCAAAATGGGAACACTTCTTTTTTTCCCTCTTTTTATTTCATGCAGGATATAAGCCTATTGGCTACCCACATCTAGTCTGGGTCTTCCCAAAGTTTGCTGGTCTACATGTCAGTCATCCACAGACACCTACAACTATGTTTCAGTAATCTGTTAGGCATTTCATATTTCATTCAGGTTGACATATCATGATTAATGGTCACAATTCACCCCTCATCAACCTGATAACCAGGCACATCTCCTTAAACCATAATCTCCAAATACATTAGGAAGTTCATGTTATGCCTAACATGATACAACTACCTTGTATCCAAATGGAAACACACTTATTCCTTCCCTAGCATAGAATCCAAAGTTTTTCTTGAGATGATGCTTATTCTTCTCTTGACATTCCGTAACTTAAATATTATAACGTGGACTTAATATGGTACTTAAGTACCAATATTAAGTTAATGGTATGTTACAAAGAAAGAAAACAGATATTTACTTAACATGTGTGATTACATATATGAATATATTTACAAAATAGGAAACAATACTCTGGACAATTACAGTTCTAAGTTCTGTAACTTGTTATGAAGTTTTATCTGATATTTGTAACTACCATATTGTACAATCCATTCTTTATTTCCTTGGCCTTCAGCAAGTACCTCAGCAGGTCTTTGTTGTTTACCTGGTAGGTGACCGATACCTTCATTCCTAAAGGTTCTGGACCATTTGTTGTCCTGCCTAGATTGTGTTGTTGTAGTTCTCTATTGACCTTAATAACAGAGCATGGTAATACTGAGACGCCATAAGTGATCTTCTGCACTTCAAGTATATTCCTCCTTAATTCCACAGCAGATTAGTGGCACAATTCCCCATTGGTAATCTGGACCAATCACCCCCACCAACACTTTTACTCCCTTCTTAGCTTTTTGACTTAGGCATGAGGAATCCAAAATGACTGAGAGTAAATCTTAGCTTCCAGTTCAATGAAATCCTAGTACAAGCCTCACTGCCCCTGAAACTAAGACTTCTAGGCCAGCAGATCATAAGGTCATGGAAGCAGGAAGCAAAAACTCACTAGTGGGTACTTAGGAGTAATGGTGAGTGGTACCATTGCCATTTCCACCTCTGCTTCCTGGATTCATGAATCCTGGCTATGGGAGCAACAATATCACATATTGGACATTGATTGAGTATGTACAGCCTTCTGGAGAACCCAGCCCTGCAAGGTGTTTCCAACAAGTTGGCACTGTAATTCCATCTTCAAAAGGCCATTCCACTGTTCTATCAGTCCAATTGTTTCTGGATGGTGTGGAATATGGCAAGACAATTTAATTCCATGAGCATGATCCCATTGCCACACTTCTTTGGATGTGAAGTACATTTCTTGGTCAGAAGCAATGCTGCATAGTAAAGCATGATAGTGGAAGAAGCATTCTGTAAATCCATGGATGAAAGTTTTGGCAGAATAATTATATTCAGGTCAGGTGATCCATACCCAGAATAAATGTCTATATCAAAAAGGACAAATTGCTGACCTTTCCATAGTAGAAGTGATCAAATATAATCAATCTTCTACCAGGTTGCAGATTGATCACCCCAAGGTATGTTGTCAAATCGGGGACTCAGCATTGATCTCTGCTGCTGGCAGATCATGGTCCTAGCAGTGATTGTAGCCAGGTCACCCTTGATGAGTGGAAGACTATATCACTGAGCATATGTATAACCTCCATCCCTGCTACCATGGCCACTTTGCTCATGAGCCCATTGGGCAATGACAGGGATGGCTGAAGGAAGAAGTTGGCTGCTATCCGTAGAATAGGTCATCTTATCCACTTGGTTATTGAAGTCTTCTCTTCAGGTAATCTTTTGGTGAGCATTTACATAGGACACAAATATCTTCACATCCTTCACACATATGGAAAGGTCCATCTGCATACCTCTTCCACAAATATCTCTGTCACCAGTTTTCTGGTCATGTTCCTTCCAAGCCCTGACCACCCAGCCAGATCATTGGCTACAGCTCATGAATCAGTGTACAGTCATATATCTGGCCATTTTTTCTTCTTCCAGGAAAAATGTATGACCAGGTTCACTGCCCAAAGTTCTGCTCACTGTGAAGATTTTCTTTCACCACTTTCCTTCAGAGATGTTCTAGAAAGGGGTTGTAATGTTGCAGCTGTCCACTTTCTGGTGGTTCCTGCATAACATGCAGAACCATCAGTAAACCAGGTCTTAGTCTTCTCTTCCTCTGTCAACTTATCATAGGGCACATCCCATAAAGCCATAGATGAATGCTGGAGGACAGAAGGCAGTATAGCAGGAAAGGAACCATGGATACTTAGACCACTTTTTCATGTAACTTACTTTTATCTTCTAGTGCTCAGAGCGGATAACATATATGCTACTTCCATTAGATAAGGGTCTTTTGTGTATATCCAATTTATGACTTGGTGGGTCAGATAGCACCCAGTCCATGATAGGTAGCTCAGGTAACATGGTAACCTTGTGTCCCACAGTCAAGTGCTTAGTTTCCACTAAGGCCCAGTAGCAGGCCAGGAACTGTTTCTCAAATGGAGAGTAATGGTCTGGAAATGATGGCAGTGTCTTACTCCAAAATTCTAAGGACTTCTGCTGTGATTCACCTATGGGGGCCTGACAGAGGCTCCAAATACCATCCCTGTCTACCACTGACACCACAAATATTATTGAATCTTCTGAATCATATGGCCCAAGTGGCAGAGCACCTGAACAGCAGCCTGGACCTTTTATAGAGCTTTCTTTTTGTGCATGGCCCTACTCAAAACAAGCAGCTTTCTCAGTCATTTGGTAAATAGGCCAAAGTAACTCACCCTTCCAACGCATACCTCTTCCAACTCACCCTTCAAACTCAAACAACTTCTGACCAGGCTCCACCTTGGAATGTGAGACTTTGAGTGGGAGACATCTTAGATCTCAACCACAATAATGGGACACCACCAAAAAATGGAGAAACAATCCACAGAACATGAGAAATATTTGCAAATTATTTATCTGATAGGGAACATGTATCAATAATATCCAAAGGTTACCCATAACTCAACAATAAATATTTGAATGAATCAATTAAAATGGATGTATTTGACTAAAAATTTATCCAAAAAAGACATACAACTGGCTAATAAGCTCACCAAAAGATGTTTGACATTACTAGACATTAGTCATAGCAAAAAGCACAATGAAATACCACTTCACAAGTACTAGGATTGCTATTATGAAAAAAAATACAGATGATAACAATGTTGGCAAGGATGTGGAAAATTGGACCCTTCTACATTACCTGTGGAAATATAAAATGGTACAGTTGTTCTAGAGTCTGAGTTGTCTCAGGGTTTTAGCCATCCGAGCTGGTTCAATCTACGTGTAATTTAGCCCCCAACTGTGAAGTTGGTTACTGGGCTACCAAGGAAAGTAGGATGACAAATAGTGTCTTACTGTTGTGTGGGCTAAAGCATCACTGGGCTTCCTTCCATTACCACTAATAACTCCCTTAGTCACAGAGATTCTAGTTTCTAAAATAGTGCTACACAAATGTAGGAGGTAGGACTACCAGAAACACAGATCTTTGTACTGGAAGATTAACATAGAGATAAATAAAGATTTCACTCAGCTGTAGACCAAGAGGCCAAATGACCAGCCGTCCTTGTTCAATATTCTAAACCCAGAATTATTTCCAATGCATTCGTAAAGGTCATTATCTTATTAGCTCTGGAGAATATTGTAGCAATCTGAAATTATTTGCAAAGGAGCTATTTATGTGAGTTCTAGTCATGAGGAAGAAACATCAGAACAAGAAACTCTTCTAGTCATGTTGCCAACCATACAAAATGTGCATTTCAGAGAGAAATTCTGTCGGAAGGGAACCAGGGTCATTCTTCCCTGTGTTACACATTGTGTCCAAATAGGTAGCATGTCAGAGGCTCATCTACTCCAAAATACTTCTTGATAAGCATCTAATTCATTCTTAGTGTCTAATACCTATATGCTTAACTAAATAGCAGTTATCTTGGGCCCACTGAAACTACTGACATAAATTTAAAGATATGCTGTCAGGGTTGTAGATTGTCCTGTTCTTTTATATTACAATTTTTATTTGTGTGACTTCTTAGACCTGGTTTTAATATCTCCTAGATTTATATCTACAGATAGACAGACATAGAGATATATAGCTTCTAGTAACTACTTTTTGATCATACAAATTATTAGAAGCAGACAAGTACTTGAGATGATTTTTCTAATCAAGAATGATTATAAAGCAGACAGTTGTATGTGTGACAAAAAGCTTCAGTTAGGGAGCCCCTATTGGCTCTGCTGATTTCTCTGGGTTAAATATTATCATCACTGCCAATTTCAAGCTACAAATGACTGAAAGTAACTTGGATTTGAAAAAAAATGTGCATAATTTGTTGTTAGAACCTGATGCATACCAGCTCCAGCACACTGTAAGTTACAGATCAGAAATAAATCATAACCGATCCCTCTCCATGCACCACCCCTATCTTTGAGAGCAATAAAACTATTATCAAGATATTTTTGCCTTCATGAGTGGAGAGCACAGGAGCTAGATAGGTGAAAACAAAGAGATATCTCATACAATTAGTGCATATAGTTTCTCAATGACATAATGAAGAAAATAGTATGCTCCACACCACAACCTCAATATAGAGTTAAGAATAGAGGACTATTAAAACAATGATGAAAACAGTTGAAGACAGAGCTAAACTACTTGTATCTTTTAGCTTGGAAAAGAGAAAGCTGTGGAGAAAGAAGGTGGATTTGTAGAGAGAAAAATTTTTAATTGAAAAGGTTTTAAACTTGTATTGGATGAGACAAAAGAAGGGAAGAGAGGAGTGTGGCTAGCTAATCATTTCCAATAAGGATGGAAAAGGGAAATAGGCTTTAAACTGCAGTGGAAAATATATGATGTATTATGTTGAAATAAGTGACAAAGTGTTTGTAGAAATATGTGCCATATAAGGTAACGATTGCTACAACATTTCAAATACTCCATTTCTGTTGCTGTACTACTGGTATCCCATAGAAGTTAAAACATTAACAAGTAGGTTGATTGTCTTACTACTGATGTAGGCTTTTAAGCATAGGAATTTAGGTGGAAGACTAGATTGGTATTTTCATATGATGGTATCAATTTGCTGATTAGTGTCAGGTGAGTCCTTTTCTTGGCATATGATTTCTTCTCAAAAATAGTGAACTTTAAAAAACAGTAATACTGTCTACCTCACAGATAAAATTGTTAATGATTGCTTCTGATTTCAATGGTCTTGATTACCAAGAAACTGTGAATCAATAAATTAAATCACTCAAGGCAACAAACCACTGCCTGAAGGCAGTGTTACTTAGAGGTTTTTGTCATCCTAGGCTTAAAAATGCAGAGAAAAATATCACTTTTACCACAGGTCCTGCAATCTACCTTCATCTAATCTAATTTTTCTTTCATGCTATGGAATCAGCAGCCAACAATCTTTTTTCTTATGCATCTAAAAGCAAAGTACCTATGATTGACAACACCTGAACAAACTGGGACTCCAACTTACACAACTATCTTGAAAAGATAACATAATTTGTCTGGGTAGGACAGAAATTAATTTCTCCCTGTTATGGTTTGGGTCTGGATATCCCTCCAAAGCCTCATGTGACTTGATCTAGAATGTGTGAAGCTGGAATTCATTCATGATGCAATGCTAGGCTCAAGGACACTAGGATTAAGGGTGTGAGTGCTTCCTGCCCTAAGTAGTCTGAATGAGATAAAAGGGGCAAGAAGATACCGGAAATTCTCTTTTATTACCTTTGTTGCCTTGTGTATGCCATGTTGTTTCTGCTCTGCCATGCCTGTTTGTCAGCCTTGCCTTGGAGTTGGCTGATTATGGACTGAAACCTCTATGAACTGTAAGCCAAATAAACCCCTTCCCTTCTAACTTTGGGTGTTGGGTATTTTGTCTCAGCAATGAGAAAGGTAACTAACACACTCCCAAATCTTCTACACATTCCAACCATTCTAGATACCAGCAAACATAAAAATTGTCATTTCAGTCTCCCTTATACTGACCAGATACTTATTTTAGATATTCAAGAAATAATTAAACGTTAAATACTTCCTACCAGAAGCAGATTATATAATTAGAATCTTTCTGTTTTCTGTTTTTGTCACATTCTACAGTTTTTCCACTCCAACAGAAAGGAAATAGAAAAAAAGTAATAATCTCTTCACTGTCTTGTCCTGCCTCTCTTCTTCCTACCATTTCTGCATTTATTTAAGGTACTTTTTCATTTACAAGGGCACAGCAATATTTTATTTAGATGATATAGCATAGTTGCTTGTCTATAAATATGTATGTGCATGTGTGTATGTACATGTGTGGGTGGTTGTGTTTTCCAAGTGAGTGGTTATAAAGAATGGAGGATAGTGCTGCCCATTGTAGATGGAAGAAATAATTTAATCAGCTCCCAAAGAGAAAATATCATGGTCTTGGGCTTTGGACATTGAGGAAAAGCTAGTTTCAGTCCAAAATAAGCTGGAATCTGAGTAAGTATAAATTTTAATTAAAATAATAAAAAATAGGAGCCATAAAATTTTAGTGGATTGATATAAGTGTATGTGTATGCACAATGTACTAAGCATATATATGGGTAAACCTGGTCCAGACAATCTAGGTGCTAACTAACCAGCCTGAACATGGAGAAGGCAAAGGCTTCTAGAACTCCAAATTTTATTTTTAAAATATCTTAAATGGAGTTTTAAAAAAGAGAAAAGAAAAATCTTATGTCACAAGATATTAAGTTAAGTAGAAAATTAATTTTTAAAAATCTAAGTTGGGTAATTTTACACTAACTTTGTTTTTCAATTCACATTTTTAAAACATACTATAACATCTTTTGATTAGCATTTTATTACTCTCTCAATGGAGAATTCTATATATTTGAAGTGATGATTTCAGTCAATTTGCCAATGGGTTTGTTCCCTGAATGGGTGCTATTAGCAACAATACATAGATGTCCTTTGAAAGCTCCAGACAGTGCACAGTTTGTTTAACTCCAGGGTCCCATTTTTATTTAAAAAAATGTTGGATTAAGTGTTAAATTGTGCCACAACTATAAAGCTCTCTGCATAAAACTGCATCATACCATACCCAGATATAAAGAAAACATAGCTCTTATATACCTAGTGTTATATTGAGAAGGGTGGAAGTGGAATGCTTAGGTTCACAGACTCCAATCATGGAAAATGAATTTTAAGGACATATCAGTAAAAGAGACATGAGAAAGATTTATTAGAGACAGATATAGGATGCACTCAAGAGTAGAGTGTGGGTGCTCTGAGAAATGGAACATATTACAAGCTGGAGTAGGGTACATCTAAAGGGGTGTCTTCAAGATAGGTGATCTAGGATGTGTATTCTCACTGTCAGGTTACAGTATAAGGCATCTATATATGTTTGAAGTTGATTTTTTTTTCCAGTACCAGGAATTGAACTCAGGACTTTGCACTTGCGAGGCGGGCATGGCACAGCACCACTAAGCTACATATCTGGCATGTTTGAAGTTGACACACGCTGTCACCAATGTTTCTGCTTTCTTGGGGTAGAGGAAGGTCAATTTGTAGGTGAAATGGACAGATCTAGTGACTAAAATTTACAGGCTCTTGTAAAAGGACTTTTAGGATTTTTTAAAAGTGAGTTTCCTAGAAGGGAAAAGCCTTGTCTTGAAGCTGTAGTATTTTTTTTCCTTTGAAGCAAAACATTTATTGGTACATATTAGATATACATAATGATAACACTTATCATAGAGAATTTGTACCTGTATGACATATCTTGCTTCTTTTTTTCCCATTGCACTCCCTTTGACCCCTCTTCCTCTTCTTATTTACAAAAGATTTGTTTTTGTATTTTGCCTTCTATTCTCTTTTATGTTTGTCCCTTCTTTCCTTTCCCCCTCCCTGAAAGAATTAAAAGCATCATACCACAGCAATACGTGCTCACTCATGTTTATAGAAGCACAGTGTGTAATAGCTAAATCTTGAAAACAGCCCAAATGCCCATCAACTGTTGAATGGATAAAGATGTGGGCTTTTTTTTTTAATACAGAGTACTACTCTGCCATAAAGAAGGATAAACTTGAGACATTTCTAGCTAAAGGGATGTGCCTTGACACCATACTCTTAAGTGAGGTAAATTGGACACACATGTAAATACTGAATTATTTCTCTGCTGTGAGAAATCAAAAGTGTAAATAAGAACCAAAATGTATAATATATATTGGAAAGTGGGAAGAAAGTGTTAAAATGAGAAAGGGAACAAGAAATAAAATAAAATTGAAATGTATCAAAGATCTAAATATTAAAACAGAAACACTAAATCTGCTAGAAGAAAGAATAGGTAGAACTCTTGAAGACACTGGTGTAGGCAAAGACTTTATGAACAAAACGCTGATCACACAGAAAATATCACAAAGAATCAACAACTGGGATCTCATCTTATTAAATGGCTTTTGCACAGCAGAAGAAACCATCAACAGAGTGAAGAGACAACCTCTGGTGTGGGAAAAAAATTTTTGCCAGCTGTTCCTCAGACAAAGGACTACTGTCTAGAACAAATAAAGAACTGAAAAAAGCAGATCCCCCAAATTTAAAGACCCAATCCAAAAATGGGCATCTGAAATGAATACATACTTCTCAGATGAAGTAGAAATGGTAAATAAATATATGGAAAAAAAGTTCAACATCACTGGTCATTTGAGAAATATAAATTAAAACAAACACTGAGATTCCACCTCACTCCAGAAAGAATGGCTGCTATCAAGAAATCAACTGATAGCAAATGCTGGTGGAGCTGTGGGAAAAAGGAATCCTTCTCCACTGCTGGCGGGAGTGTAGACTGGTGGAACCATAGTGGAAATCAGTGTGGAGATTCCTCATAAAACTAAAACTAGAGTTTCCATTTGACCCAGCTATTCCGCTTCGTGATATCTTCCCAAAGCTGTAGGGGTTTTTTTTAAAGTATAATTTTAAAATCTCAATTTCCTTGTCTCAAACTTATTTTAAAAGGATAGGACAGGTTCCTTATTTCAGCCTCAGGACTTTCCCAGTGAAAATATGAACTTCATCATCATTATGGTATAAAGAGAACAGGGAATGCCAAAAAAAATCCTTAATGAAAACCTTCAAATACATATATGTATAACCCTAACATTTTAAATCTTCTGTATAGTTCTGTGGCAAAATTCTAGTAACCTGCTCAATCCTTACCTAGGCTATAAATAATCATTCTTTTCTCTTGAAGGAGTTCTGCCAATTGTTAGGATAAACTAAGTTCAGTTGCCATTAAAATAATTATGCTGGAAAAATAAACTTTTCTCTATCCTTTGATAATCTCATTCAGTGAGTCATTATAGGTAATTTTACCCCTTCTTAGCACTTTGTACCACTTAAAATAATTAGCACAATCTGCCTTGTATTGTTCTTTATTCCTCTTCACCTAGTAGACTTGAAACCAGAAGGTGGCAAGGGGTTGGTGAGATAGGAGCATAGGGTGTGGCTAAGACTGGCAGGGAAAGTACGTATGACATGTTAATTACAAAATCCCAGGACACATGTGCAGAACAGTTCCAAAAGCCTTGACTGTGGACTTCTTGTGAAAACTCGAGCAGGTTTTTGATAGGATGGCTTCAGACCTAATACCAGCCTCAGGAGTGGGAGATGTAAAAAAGGACAGCCACCACTGAGCTCTCACTATTGTGTCCCTTCACAATAGCCTACCCTCAAGTTGTTGGTTGTACCCCCTACTTTTACTTGGCCCAAACATGCTATGAAGAGCAAGTTTCTTTGCCTAGATTTAATAAATGCAAAAATTTGTTACTGTTTATATTTGTCTTGACAAATTCTTTGTTCAGGACAGAAAGGACATAGAAACCATCTCTAAAAGGAGATTCCAGCATCCCAAACCCTGGCAACACTGGGATCTTGTTCACTTCTACATTGTACACAGAGTTTTTCACATAGTAGATGTTCAATGACTAGTTAAGAATGGCTACTTGGTTCCTCTTCCAGAGATCCAAGAGAGAAATCTCAGCCCATGTTGTTCCTTGGGTGGTATCACTGGGGGATTTTTTAAACTATAAATCTGTAATGTTATTCACAGCTCAACCTGGAATTTAAAATTACTATTGTTAATCATAAACTAATGGATGTTTGGGGTTTTCAATACCTGCCCCCCCTCACCTTCTGAGTCTCCTTCCTCTCCACACCACTTACCTCAAGAGAAAAAAGAATGTTTGCTTAGATAAACTTCTTCTGTGCTCCTGCAGAGCCTCATGAACTACAGAGGGGATGCAGAGGGGAGACTGAGGAGATTTCTAGTCTAGAGATGACATACCTGATTTTCTCTTAGGTGAGCTAAAAACCCTTGATTACTTATGTAAGTCATAATGACAGCCTCTTTATACTTTAGCTGTAAATATACCATAACTCCAACACATTTTGGAAAAGGTGCTGCTAATAATTTAATTGTCCTTGAGTTCTCCAGTTCAGTTTATTTCAGTAATTTAACAATCATTTTTATATATACAAGGTGAGGTGGGAAGGAATACAAACGAGAGAACTAGGATACTCCCTTACCTGTATCTTGTAATACATACAACCCATTTTTTCAGTGGAATCAGTTGGATATAAAATTTTTTTATTGGGATAGTACTTGCCCTGATTGGCTAGAAGGTAATATGTACAGCAATGGATATAGCTAAAATAAGTTGCTAAACAAGTCATAGCAATGGATATAGCTAAATAAGTTGCTAAACAAGTACAACCAGAGAAGCTATTTGTAAAAAGAACTAATGATCATTGCATGTATTGTTTATTAACCATAAATGCTCCCAGGCTCCAGAAAATAAGAGCCCCAAATTAAATCTTATTTAATTGAGTATCTACTATGTGCATGACTTGGTAATTGGTGCTGAGGGACAGGATAGACATAGAGAAGTAGATGCCATGATAAATGAGGATGATCAAATAATAATTTTCCCTATGGTTTAAAAAGAATCAACACCTCTTCTACCATTAACATACCATACCTGGTTTCCCTTTTCAGGAAATGGACAGTCTACTGAGAGGCTATGCATGGATCAAAAATAAATAAAAATAAAGGTGTTGTTTCCAAAAATCAGACAAGGTCCCAACTTAGGCACTGTTCAAAAAGCTCACATTTGATGTCATTGTTTGGGATGGAGGCTAGAAACCCTAATCGAGAGATTCAAACATGGTGTATTATAGATATAGATCAAAAGCTCAGGTGGAGGAAAGTGTGTAAGTGCAGGTGATGGTGGGCCTGAATATGATCAAAATACATTATACACATTGAACCTCACCCCTAAAATGTGAAACTAGGGGGGAGAGTAGCACAAGAAAGTGATGGGGGAAAATAGTTAAAGTATGTTATATTCATGTACAAGCCTGGCAAAATGAAACCCACTAATAACTATATGTACACTAAGAACATGGAAATTTTTTTTTAAAAACTAGATACATTTGCCTTAAAACAAAAGAGTTCAAGGTGTATTTGTGAGGGGAAGTGACGAGGAGACAGTAAGCAAAAGAGGAAGGGAAAATGAAGAAGTTAATTACATAAGTCTGCATGGTCAGCTAAGTAACAAATGAATTAAGCTCTACTGCTCCCAATATACATGGCACTATTCTAAAATCATACCAACCCAATGGTGACATACTTCAAGAGGGCAAGCGGTCGATGTATACTGTGAATTTTTTGGCTACTGACATTATAATCAATACAATTTACTTTTTCTTTTTTTTTTTTTTTTTTGATAAGGGATCAAACTCAGGACCTTGCACTTGTGAGGCAGGTGGTGGCACCACTGACCTACATCCCCAGCAATCACAATTTACTTTTAAAAATAAGTATAAATAAGGATCAAAATGTGTAATAGATAATGTGAAATAGGAAGAAAAGGTGCAAAGGGGAAGAGAAAGTGGGAGGGGTAGAGGAAAAGAAAGAGGGGAATGGAATTAATATGACAAAATGAAATATGGAAACAAAGACTTTGTAAATAGGGAGGGGTGGAAGGATTAAAGAGAGGGCAGGGGAATGGGGAAAAAAATAAGAATCAAAATATATTATGTAGGGCCGGGGATTTAGCTCAGTGGTTCCACTGCCTGCCTCGCAAGTGGAAGGACCCAAGGTCGATCCCCCGTACCAAGAAAAAAAAAAAAAAGATATACTATGTAAAGGTACAAACCTCCAAAGATAAATGTCATTATATTGTATACATAAAATGTACCAATAAAATTAATTTAAAAGGAGGTCCTGAGTTGCGTGGAAGACACCGAATCACCCCACTGCAGATAGGCAGGTCTGCCCATGCCCTACCTAGGTCCTGAGTCGCACAGAACATGCTGAATCAGCCCGTTGCAGACAGGCAGGTCTGTGCATGCCTACCGAGGTCCTGAGTCGTCCGAAAGATGCCAAATCACCCTGCTACAGACAGGCAGGTCTGCCCACACACTACGGAGGTCCCCAGTCGGGGGAACACACGCCGAATCAGCCCACTGCAGACAGGCAGGTCTGCGCATGCCCTACCAAGGTCCTGAGTCACTAGGAAGACACCGAATCACCCCGCTGCAGACAGGCAGCCACCTGATTCCACACTACAAAGATGCAGAGGACACCAGACCATGAGACCAAAGTACTGAGTCCCGCTGTTCCCAGCCCAGAGGTAGGGGCTTCTGAGCCGTCGTCCCACTGCTCCTGGTCCAGAGGAAGGGGCTTCCTGGTC